>WBMZ01006422.1:0-297884 GCA_013400975.1 Atrichornis clamosus
CCAGGCTCAAACCACAACAAATATTCACCCTGATGTGGCCAGACATCCTGTGGTATGATCTAAAGGGTACATCCATTTCTACTGGATACGTATCTTGTCTTAGCTATTTTGGCACTGAAAATACATAATGTGCCTCCTGTAACTGCATCAAATCTTTCTTTAAATTGATTCCAGTGTATTTGGGTCATTTGCAACATTACTGGGATGTCCCACTTAAAAAATAACTTTCTAATATGCAGATGCCACTTTCATTGTCTGTTCCTGATTAGCTATATATTCAGAAAAATTAGTTTGATATTATTGATCTTTATTCCTCCCAAATCATCCATAACAAGAGATAAAAACCACTACACTTGTGATAAAACATAGTTTTGCTGCTGCAGCCTGGTAAAGTTTTGAGAAAAGCTAATGTTTACCAGGAGAATGGGACTTTATGAACCCCAGCCTTGTTTCATGCAGTAAGGTGAGCCTGGTGGTCATGCCTTTGGCCTCTGGCCTTCCTGCTGACCCCAGGTGTGCCATCCCTCCTGGGATGGGTCTCAGGTCTGCTGCACTGGCACATACTGGCTCCCAGCACCTGCAAGAAATTAAAGAGCACTAAAATATTCCCTGGAGCCGGTTGCTCATCATACTGTACAGTCGACACAAAAGCTGAAATTCCTTTCACATGAGAACATGGGTACATCTGCTTGCAATCATCTTTCTCCAGGCAGCCGGCCTGATCAAGCAGAAATGTGATTCTCCACACTTGGTCCAAGGAGTGCTGGGTAGACGCCTACAGCCAAGGGGCTGGGATTTGGGAGAGGCAGAATAAACGCGCCTTTCACGCCCAGCATCCCCAGCAGTCCCGTGGCTCCTGTGCTCACAGCCTTGGTCACTTCTTGCCCTGCTTTCAGGAGGCAAGACATGCTGAAATAAAGAAAAACTTGTTCTGTGGCAGAAAAGGTCATTTCTTCTGGCCAGGCATTTGGGAAGGAGACAGGAAGCATATTACATTAAAGGTAAACTGATAAAATATTTGTCGGCTGGAGGAAGGGGAGGAACATCAAAAACATGTCAGTACTCTTCAGAAAAAATGATTTTGGGGTTTTGCTCCTTCCCTGACAACAACTGTGGGGTTTCATAAAGAAATATTTTAGCCTTCAGTGGTCTATAGCCTCATGCAGGGGATTTTCCTTGCTGGAAGGATGCTCTTTGTCTGTCTGTTCTCACGTGTGTGTGTGCACACCGGGGTATGAATGCGCACTCTGCACCGGAGGAAGTGACTGAAAGTATTAGAAGTGAGTGGACATAGAGGGGATAGTAGCAGGGCCTCTGGAAATGTTATTGTTTGTTTCTCATTATTTTCTTTGTTGCAGCTGACCAACGAGAAAACTAAAAAAACTAAAAAAATCACTTCTTTGATGAAATATGCAGTGTGTAACACAGATGTTTTATGATTTTTGTACTTTTGTAGATTTGTCACATTCCACGTTAAAACTTGCTTTTCATGCAGCTACACAAGAGGACTGAAGAAGTAATTTATAGGTACAATTCAGAATGCCATATTTGGGGAATAAAGGGAGAGTATTTGTAACAAAAGCAAGCTTGACAATTGAGTAGCTCAGCTTCACTGTGATTCCTGAAAGCAAGATGAAGGCAGCAGCTGCAGTGTACTTTTAATCTCAAATCTGATCATCAGTTAATATGTTTGTAAAGGTTTGGTTGCCCACCTCCTCAGACTGGTTTTCACCAGCTCATAGTCCAGATAGCCTGAGGACTTGAGCCAGGTTTGCAGAGGAAATATTTTAAAAACGCAGTGATGCAGTTGTAGCCTCAGTGCTCCAAGGGCATGCGTGTCCCAAACCAGCCACAGCAGCCCTGTGGCTGGACTGATTAAAATGATCAGAAGTGAAAATTCACCACCTCCCTGCAGGAAAATGCTGTGCTGCAGGCTGGGCAGGAGGACATCAGGCAAGGCAGCCTGCTCTGTGTATGCTTTGTTTGGAGGCAGTTAAATCAGGCATGGACTGCTCCTAAACTCTTTGAACTGAACTGTTGCCAAGATCTGCTAAGGTCTTGGCTTCAGCCTAGCTATGTCCTTGACCTCAAACAAGTGCCTAATAGAGAGAACAGCTCTCCTGAATAGGTCTTTGGTCATTTTTAAGAATCTGTCCTGTTTAGGGAAATTCTTAATGCAGTGATGGGATGAAAGAACATCATCCCCTAGCAAGTGCAGAGAACAGTGATCCACAGATAATGTTTTAAAGAAAAATTGTCATGCAGAGGTCTAATCACTGTTCTGCGTTTCTGACCATTGCAGCTTATTCACATAAATTCATGTACACATGCAGAGCTTTAAGGTGACTGTAGAATGATCTGTGTTAGTGCATGAAAATTCAAAGGGAAACATCTGTCATTAAAAAACAATAGGAGAAAGCATTTATTTAGCAGAGACTGAAATACAGAATGTTTGCATGCTGTGTTTGGCTTGATTTACTATAGGGGAGACTTAATGATGTACAGAACAGTTGTCTGTAAGAAACCGTGCAGGGTCTGCTATTTTCTGGGATTCTCTCCTGAGTGTTCATTTGGGTGTTGCAACACACTACGCTCTGTAATAAGTCCGTGAGAGCATTATTTAAAGGCCTCAGACTCAATGTACTTTTTTAATATGACTTCGTTCCCTATGAGTGCTAATAGGGATATACGAAGATGAGAAGCTTTCTGATGACAGACACAGATGGGATGCCTTTAATGCTGTATCAGTGGCCTCTGAAAATATTAATTGCCAAGTGTGGTTACTAAGTAAGGATGCTGAAGCCTTTGGAATTGAACAGTTATCAAAGCATGAATCAAACCTGGAATTCCAGTTATAGGAAGGATAAGTCCTTATGTCAGTCCTTCCCTATGGCAGCCAGTAACTCTGGTGGTTGGGTCTCAGTGTAGCTGTGGGAAAATGCACATCTGTGTTCCTTTGCTTTGTGAAGGCTGTGCTTACAGCAAATGTTCTTACCACTCACCACACAGATTTCATCCTCAGCAGGAGGATGGGTTTTCATCCTCAGCAGGAGGCACAAGCACAACTTTGGAGAGTAAACGAAATTTGTCAAGGTCTTGCAGAATGAGGCCTCACTCTTGCCTGTTGGTCTTTCTGATCTGCTACACTACTGCCCTTTGCCTGCTCTGCCTCTTACTTGCAGCCTCTCTTCTCCTTGTAGCACTATCATCAGCCATCATCTGTTTTCAGGTATTGCCTGAAGCCACTGCCGTGTAATTGATGGGAAAATAGTAATAGGTTGGAGGAAAGTTGGCTTTGGCTGGCATTTTTGTATAAATTTGGACAAATCCATTTTACAGGTGATTTGTAAATGTACAAACTGTACAATACTACCCATCTTTTCCTTCCCTTCACATCCAAGAGAGATGCATTGATTTTAAGGCTAGAAGACACCACTCTGGGCTGACCACGTGCATAATTCTGGTCCCCTGGCATTCCTATATAAAGTCATGTTTCAGGATCAAGAAGAGTACCTGTGACAGAGACTATCTTTTGACAAGCAGAAAAAACCTCCCCTTAATTAAGAAAGATCCACATAGTCCAAGACAATCCTTTAGAAGTTGTTCCAGTGTTGTTAACATCCATCTGATGTTTTCCCTCAGAAGCTAGACTCTGAGCCCATTACACATCCAATTAGGTTATAAGTGCTTCAGAAGGGAGGCTGCTCCACTACCTGCACATGCATCGCCCTTGCACAGAATTCAAATATTAGAAAGCAAAATATGTTTCATAACTGTAATAGTTCTTGTCATAAACTCAGCCTCAGATCATTTTAGATAATTTGTTCCTGAAGCTGCCTACATAGTCTGGAAAGGGAAAAGGAAGATACATTTTCCAACATATTTCCTGTGCAGAGAATGTGCTTAGATTTTTGATTAATATTCCTAGTTTGTGTTGTTTGTTTACGTACAAGAGTTTAGTTCTCTGTAATGAGAGCTTATTTTTAAATGAAAATATATGATGTTTAGTGTAAACTAGAGATGAATATGAGAGAGACACCTTGGATGAAATAATAAGAGGTGGAATTTGTTCATAATGAAACCAAAATGAAGATATTCTGTCAGCCTTGGTTTTAATCTGGTTTTTTTTCAGCCTTGCCCGCAGTTGTCTGTGTGCTTGCAGGGAAATCAATCTATGCCTTAGGCAGTGGGATCTCTCCATGGCCGGCAGAGGCTGGGTGATTGTTTCATATATTGAGACTGTAGGTTTGATGGGAACTCTGTATGAACAGTGTCAGCAGTGGAGATTTGAGGGGTTTGGCTTCTTTACTAAAAATACATACCTTACATCATATGTTCCTTTTCATCAGATAAAAAATCCTCTCTCCACTATATATTTCTCTCTTCTTTCTACTGTGTATTTCTCTTCTCTTTTGTGTATTTCTCTCCTTACTCTCCAAAAATCTCAATATGGGTTGTTGTAAGCACAAAATAAAATTAATAGGTCATATAAGATTAGTACTATGGAAAACTTTTCCATGGACATATTTAGTGGCTTTGTGATCATTTGGTGATTTGGTTTCATTTGGTGCTTTTTCTCTTAAGTGTAAAATTGTTTCTCACGACATGGCCAACTCAAACCCTATGACAAAAATTTCATATGAAATTATCAAAGGGTAAAGTGTTGGCCTTACTAAACCCAATGACAACTAAATAACAGAACCAGGACTTTTCTTGTCCAGGTGCCTAAAATTTACACAGCAGCCAGCCAGGCTCAGTCTCTGAAAAATGTGCTCCCATGGTCAGTACTGTGTTCTTCAAAGTATGACTGATCTGTCATTGTCTCTCCATTGAAAAAAAAAAAAGCAGAAATCTTCATATCTGCTCTTATCTTCTCCCTGCTGTCCAGGGAGTATTGGAGTTACCATCCTTGGATGTTTTTAAAAAATTAGGCACTTCGGGATATGGTTTAGTGGTGGACTTGGCAGTGGAAGGTTTGTCATTGGACTCCATGATCTTAAAGGTCATTTCCTACTAAATAACACTATGATACTGTGATCTTACTGCCTCTGGTTAACAAGTGATTATCAACAAGTGAAATTCAGCAAGGGTGGTTAAACAGAATGGACTGTCCCGGGGGGTGGAAGTGTCACCATCCCTGGAGGTGTTCAAGAAACAAGTGCACGTGGCACTCAGTGCCATGGTCTAGTTGACCAGGTGCTGATTCATCAGTGGTTGGACTCGATGATCTTGGAGGTCTTTTCCTATCTTATTGATTCTATGTGATTACCAACATCAAAGTTATATTGCTGTCTCTGAATATACATTAATCAACATAAAATGTAAAAGTTTAAGTGACCATCTTTAAGAAGATGTTCCTATTCCAGTTATAACTTGAGTAAAAATAACTAATCTATAACCACGGTGTGGCCTCTCCTGATCTATCATATTGTTCTTACTGTGCTTGTGCCATTTCTGTACCATACAAGAAGTCCTCAAAGGTTTGTCTGTGTGTTTACTCACTGCTGTATGGCTAAACACTAACCTAGACACACATGTGAGAGAACGAGATTGGTGTCACCAGGGCACTGTGCAATTACCCTGCTCAGGGCCCCCCCAGCTCCAAATACTGTTCAGTAATATGTATTAGACTTGCAGCCCATTGTAATAAATAATTACCAGGTGAAATCATCTTTTGATTGTGGCCATCAGGTGGTAACTACCTAGTAGAAAGGCAATCACTGTCCTTCACCCAGGAAGACTACTACAGATCTGCCATGCAGGATGTGAAAAGGTGTTAAACAAGGACAGTGCTCTTTAAAGTAAAAATCACTGTGGTCCTCTGTAAAATAAAGAAGGAAAGCAGCCAGACACAAAATGGCAGATCTTGAGAGAGGAGGAGGCGAAATACTTTTGTGTTGGTTTTGGTAAAAGTAAGTGATTGAATTGCTCATCCCAGCTTGTAGAATTACAGCCTCAGAATTCCTCTTTCTGAAGCAGATTAATTTTCAGATTAAAGTGTGTATCTGGTCTAGCCCAAAAGTGAGTGACCTGAACTCAACTGGGGTTGTCTTGCCCTCCAGGACATTTTTGATGGAGAGGAAACCACATGCTGAAGATATTTGGTAGCATCTTAACTCCTTCATGTCCTCCTCCGTGGCAGGAGTTCCAGGGCAGTTATGCCAATGCCTTGAGGAGCGAACAGGGACTCCGGAGGCCTGTCTGAATTAACAAGTGCAGGCAGGTTCTTCTGCTTGGTTGATGGAGAGCCAGCTTGAGTTCAGGAGTTGTGCAGTCCTACTAGCACAGGGAGAGATAATGGGAGCTGGGTCAGGATCAGAGTCCAACAGCCTTCCCTTTTGTCACTCACTGAACAAAGACCCAGGAGAGCAAAGAGCTGGGGATGAAATGCCCACCTTTCCAGGGAAGCTGCATTTCTGTACAGCGTTTTGCAATATCCAGGCATAGAGTGGGATTTAATCTTTCTGAGATAAATGGGATTCCGTAGGGCTCTTGTGATTAAAAATTCATGTGTGCATGAATACTTGCAGGGCGGGTGCCTAAATGATCACAACAGGCAAAAAATCTCCCCTCAAATTTCCATACCTCACAGCCATCCGCCCTTTGAAGTCACTGGCATCCAGGGACAGCTGGGTGCTGTGGGGCTTCAGGGGGGAAGATTAAAGATGTCACGATCTCTTACTCAGCAGCAGCACAGAGAGAGTACAGAGAGTGCATTCTCCTGGAAACAAACCGAACTGTAAATCAGAGAGGTAATCCAACATCAGATGAGCAGAGGCACAGGCTTGTTCACAGGCAGGGCATTGGTGAAACTGGGAAGCACAGATATAAAGCGGAGCCAGCAAGAGTGACCACAGAGCATCTCAAGAGGGGTGTAAGGTCATATGTGATAAAGTCAGGAAGACAAGTGAGGTTTCTGCTATGATAACCTGAGATCATGCTCCAAGCTGGGATGCACTGTCTCTTTTAAGGCTCCCAAGGGCTTGTGTTTGACCCGAGGAGAGAGCAGTCACCTACCCTCCACTGTGGGTGACTCTGCCGTATTTTGTATTTTGACAGTTTGGGCAGACATTTTGCAACCCATGGGCTTGCCTCAGGCAGGATGGTAGTGCTGCGGAAAACTGCAGCCCATGTGATTCCTACCTGCCTGATAAGGCAGGCAGGGAAAAGCAGGTTGCTTTGTTTATGCTGAAAATGCCTGGCATGCTGCAGGCGATGTTCCGGCTCCTGTGCTTTGAAACATCTTCACACTGTGCCGGGGTGGCAGCAGTCTCCGGGATGCTCCTCTTCTCTCTTCCCCACGAAAATGCACCCACTTTCTCCCATTTCAAACTAAACCCCACAGCTTTAAAGCACATGCTCGGTAGGCACGTGCTGTGTCCCTGCAGGCCCCTGAGGCTCACGGCCTCGCTGGTGAGGTTGCAGTGGAGATGTGTAGGGCCTGCCCTGCCACCCGTGTTGCTGTGCATTGCTGCAGGCTCCTGGCACTGTGGGGACTGAGGCATGGGGAGGGAAACCTTGGGCAGACCTACCACAGGTAAAACCTGTCACTGTCTCAGGCTCTTCGCTCCTCAGCAGGCAAACTTGTTCTGCTAGTAAACTTTCCTGCACAGAATGAAATCCATTCTGGAGCATGACCAAATTTAACCAGCATCTGAGTTATCGCTGAGGGATCATGAAGATACTTATTTGTCCTGCAGGGACCAGTTTTAGGCATTGCTAAAGCCTCAAATGCTAGACAGGAGAAGGAGGAAATCAGGTGGGATGGGATCTGTGTGGAGTCACATTATGTGTCTCTCTGCAGCCACTGGCTCTGGGGACAGTGCTTACCAAGCATCGAGTGGGCCCAATCCCCAGCTGTTCCTCAGGGTGTGGTGGATGTAATACCCCCTGCAGCAAAAAAGAGAAGTTCTGTTTCACCAGTTTCACACTATTCCCACTTCTGACTTTACTCTCCCACTGCCTTCTTATTTTGCTCCAGCTCTTGGGAACCTCTGACCTGAGCTATCACCGCTCACTAGTCCTGAAGATAACTAACCCAGAGCACTGAATTGGCTTCAGAATGTACTGGAGCTGGTAAGGGTGGGGAGGATGAGGTAGAAGGGGACAGAGACTTCCCCATCTTGGTGGTAGCAAGTCACCACATTGACTTAAGCTCTTAAGTGTAAGGCAGCTGCCTTAGGAAGCACAGCCTGTGTTCCTGCCATCCTCCAATTTGTGCTGGAGCCCATGCTGCCTCCTCTGCTGATGCTCTTTACAAAGGAAGAGACTCATTGGCAAAGAGGTTTATGGCTGCAGGTGGCAAGGGGAGGTATATTCCTGCAGCTGTGATTGAAGGTGCCCAAGTGCTTGTAGGTGGCTGGGTTTGCAAGAAACTCATCTTCTTGCAGCTTCCCCTGATCTTGCAGTTGCTGATGTGATGGTGCTGTGTCCCCAGACCAGCTTTCTGGTGAAGCTCGAGGGAGGAAATAATGCTGTCATGATGAGGATTTGGCTGGGGACCCAGGAAGACACAGCAACCAGACAGGGCTCCTGGCATTGGACATTCTCAGGGAAGGGCTTGATCACTGGGAATAGCACATGGCCACTTGCTGACACAATGTAACCCAAGGTCAGCCTGTTTGTTGGGTGGGTTTGGGGTTTTGGTTTTTTGTTTGTTTTTTTTTAAAGACTGTGTGTGCATTCTGGATGTGAATAATAAATAAGGCAATGAATACAAGTGAAAAAAAAATCTCAGAAATAAGAGTTCAGAAAAAAATGTTTTGAAGCACAAAAAATAAGAGTCCCAAATGACAGCAGTAAAGGAAAGAATGATTTGAATGAAATCAGGCCATGTCAAAAAGACAGGTATTAATGTACTAGTCCTTCTCAATCTTCCTTCCTGTTAAATCTGACACGCAGACTTGCTATATGCTTCCAGGTTTATCCTAGAAGTATACTGGAGGCAGTGGAAGAGAAAAAGGAGAAGGATTTCTTAAAGAGAGAATGTTTTTATCCCTCTGTGGAAAGGAAGCAGCCATGATCTGATAACGTTGCTGAACTAATCTGCTTCTCACTGTGCTTATCACCAGAGCAATAAGGTTAATTCTGCAGTGAGGGCAGCAAAGTACTGTCAGTGAAGAGAGGAGGACAGACAGACCAACATACACCATTTCTTATCTGACAGGCTCAGACAGAAGCTGAAAAAAAATATCAGCAGTAGCCAAGCACAGGGGAGAGACAAAAACCTCAACAGCTTTATTTGAAGCTATTTTCTATGGAAAATATGAGCTCTAATATTTATTACTAACATGGACCAACGTAATGGTGCAACCAGTTGAGATGCAATGGCTGAAAAGTGTCCCAAACCATGCATCAGGGACAATGAGACTCACAGCTGATAACAAATGAACTTTGACTAAGAAAGGGTGTTTGCCCTGGGTCTTGGAGCTGGTCCGGTCACTGTCAGGACGTCTCTGAGGCAGTGGAAGAAATAGTATGAAACTCAAAATATTTTGGAAAGAACTGTCTGATGATTTAAATATTCTTCCTTCTGTTTGGAAGGAAAACATGATTCCTGCAGTTTTTTGGAACCAGCTGCACAAGATGATTTGGAATGCCAAGTGCCTCTGTCCTAAGGCAAGCAACCAGGACAATATGGCTGGGAGACTTCATAAAAACCTCATTAGCAGAAAGTAATCATTTTCTGGGAGTTAGGAATACTCTTCAATGCTGCCGAGTTTTTGATCAAATGGATCATTTTAGTGGAGGGTTAAAATCTGCTTGGTACTTCTTTACAAAAGATGAAATGTCATCTCCTGCAATCCCTGGCCAATTTCCAACTTATCTATTTGCCTACTATGTCATGCTGATGTCATGTCTAATTATTTTATCATAAGTCTCATTATATTTGGTGGTGGGTTTTCTTGGAAATCCATCTTTGGGAGTCCTGTGATTATATAAACATTTAATCTATACTGTATTTAAGAACATTATTGTGTTGAAACACTTAAAATTTTGAAGCCTAATAAAGGAAGAGGGAAAAAAACCAAGATCAATCTTTTTAATGCTTTTTTTTTTTGTGCTTGGAATTACTGAATATCCTTGAATAGCTATTACTGATACTATCTCTTACATTTTAATGAATAAACCACAGGTCTTTCAACAGCTGTTATGATGAGAGGCAAAAGCAGAGGAGTCTCTCTGCTATTCAGGAATTTGTACTAAATATTAGACAAAATGTATCATAATAATAATAGCAATAATAAAATACTTAAGAATTCAGGATGCCTTGAGGCAGAGCTTTCCGTCTGCCCGGTCTAGTTCAGATCAGTTAAAGAGCCACACATGCCCACACCATTTCAGGAAGCTGCAGCTCACGTTTAAGGTGCTGGGCTTAAAACCAATATGCACAAACTCAGAGATTGCACAGATGAAATGGCGTTGCCTGAGCAGTCACCAAACAAGCAGCAAATTGCAAAGCTATTTTACAAAGCTAGGGCTTTCTTTGCTTACCTCAAAAAAAAAAAAAAACCAACATGAAATTCTGCAGGGTCCAAAGAGAAAACTGGCCAGCAGCAGACTCAGCTATCAGAATTTCAGTGAGCTCTTTGCCTTGCTCCTGCCCATAGTTTCTCAAGGTCAGGGTAAGACTGGCTTTGTGTTGGATTGCTCACAGATTTTTGCCTCAGGCTTGCAGAACCATAATCCTCAGTCTAGCCCCATGCTGGGAAAGTGATGAACCCTCCAGCTCCATCCTGCTATCCTGCTGCAGACCTCTAATTCGTGGTCCTTATTATGCTCAGAGGCTTGATGGAGTTTACACCACATGTGAAAGGGGCTCCTCATTCCTGAGCTGTCTGGGGAACAGTCCTGCTGAAAGCATTAATTAACATCTTTCAATAAAGTTTCGACATCAAGAGTCTACTCCTGTCACCAGTGGTGATGAAAGACATTTAACCAAATGACATCATTAGTGCAGACTTTCTTACCTAATGCCCTTGGGAATGCTGCCCAACCCTGCCAGCAGAGAGCTTCCAGCACTGGTGTGCCACTGGAGGCAAACGAAGCCCTAAGACAAGCCTTAAACTGCTCCATGCTAAAGAAAGGGATGTTTTGAAGACAGCAATGTCACTGCTGATGGAGAGATCCCAGGAAAACATTGCAGTATCAAAGATGCACTCACAGCAGCTGTAGTTTTTCATGGCAAATTGCAGAAAGGGGTACTGCAGGCATGCCAATAACTTGGATATTAACTTGGGGGTATATATTTCGAATAACAATGCAGTAGTTGCAAGCTCAGCAGAAAAATATGTGTCTTACTACAATACCAGGACAACACTACCTTAGTCCTTAAAACAACCTGAAAAGAAGTAGAGATTGCTACTGGGAAAACACCAGTCACCTTTCACCCCTGCTTTTGAAGAGGAGTGGTGTCCTATTTTTCTTTACTTTATATGAAAATCTTTTGTCCCCTGAACCGAGAAAGTGACCTCTTCTCAAACACCCAGCACTCAGTTTAAACCTGAGCGTTATACTCTTCTGTCAATCACTTCTTCCATCACTAGAGCAATGAATTTCTACAATAACCTTGCACTTGAGTCAATCCATTCTCTGGGTTTCACAAGATTGCATTTTATCCCAGCAGCTTCTTGAGTCATCGGGGCATATTTGGTATCCAGAGGAGGTTCTGTGCTCCGTATTCCCTTGGCCCAGAGGTACAAAGCACCTTAAATTCTGCAGAGCCCCAGTTCCCACACAAGGCTTCCTACAAACCAACTAGCTGAACAAAACACCCTTTGCCATTACCAATATAGCAGTAAACCATGAATAATCATGAGTTCTTGCCCTGGTTTTATAAATTAACTCCATCATAGCTTTTTCATGTAGCCTTGCATACATGCTCTTCACTTCTGTCTCTTCTAGCTATATTCTGCAAATAACTATCCAAGAAGCTCTGGTGGTTTTAGCAAGCAGGCTCTCAGGGTTGAGTGGATGAAAGAGTGCATTGATTTAGAAGAAGGGGTGTTTGCTCCAACACACGGTGTCAGCTGACCCTTGAAGCATGGGGCTATAGGGAAAAACCACTTGAAGACAGTGACAGAAAGGACAAGCCAATTTTGGTCCATATTTGCATGGGAGTTGAGCTGGGACCCCAGCTTCCTGATGGAGTGCTTCCATCACAGGGATCGGGAAGGTGCTGCTCCCTCCTGCTCTGCCTCTGTGGGAAGATGTGGCTCCTGCAGATCGCAAGAGGCACTTTAATTGGAGCTGTTGCAGCTGCCACTTCAACTGGAACAACAGAATCATAGAATGGTTGGGTTGGAAGTGACATTAGAGATGATCTCATTCCAATCCCTTCATGCCATAAGCAGGGACACCTTCCCCTAGACCAGGTTGCTCAGAGCCCCATCCAACCTGGCCTTGAACACTTCCAGGGATGGGGCATCCACAACTACTCTGGGCAACTTATCCCAGTGCCTCCCACCCTCACAGTGAAGAATTTCTTCCTAATATCTACTCTAAACCTACTCTCTTTCATTCTGAAACCATTCACACTTGTCCTGTCACTACATGTCCTTGTAACATGTCCTTATAAAAAGGATGAGCAGAGACGCCTGAGCTTTAGCTCAAGGATGCTGGGGGATTAAGGGCAGCAAGGGAAAAGCTTTGAGTGCAGCCCCAAGTTATTTTTTCACAAGAGGAAAGACGCATGGGGCAAACAGGAGAGATTTCCTGAAGCAACATTTGGGCTGGGGCTGGGGCACTGCTGAGGGACCAGCCTGTGGTGTTGATTCTTCTGCATTTTAGGGGTGGTAAAACCAGCCATGGGGTCTGGTCCCACTCCCACAATTAGCTGTGCCTGAATAGCACTGATAGGTTCCACATCTCATCAGAGGGAGTTGCCACACCACTGCACAGCTCCCTCACCATGCACTCGTGGGTATGTATAGATACACACACGCATATTCAATGTATATATTTATATACAATGGCAACATATACAGCATGCACAGTGTGTATGTGTGTGTGTCTTCATCTGCAGCTGCTCTGAAACCGATCCTTGTATCAGGCAGCCAAGACCCCAGAACTCGCCAGATTTCTCACAAGTAGTTTACAGAGAGAGCCCTTCTCTCCCTTCTCTACCCTGGCACAGGTTCAGCAGGAGGTGAGATGTTCATTAGGGTCTCCTGAGTGTTGTGGGTCTCCGCTGCGAGGGAAGAGAGAGGTTTGTGTCCGAGGATGGTTAAGGAATTCATCTGGGGTCTTTCTGGCATCTTCAGGGGAATGAACTGAGGGAACATTAATTCACTGAGGGAAGGTTTATATCTGAATTAGGAAAAGGCAAGAGTAAGTTTAGGCACCATTACAGTTATGAAGCTGCTGGAGAAAAGGGTTTTTAGTTTTTGATTTTGGCTTTCGGTCCTTGAGTTCTTACAATAAGCTAAAACTGTTTATAAGCAGAAAAAAACAATCCAAATTATTTTTTTAGAGCTAATCACTAAAAATGCATTGTGATTTTCTGTGGGCTCAGGCAGTGGAAGGAAGGGAGACAGAGAAAACCTTGAACTAAGTCACCTTTGGTTGATTCTAATTAATTTTTTCATCAGGACAATCTCTGCATTTCCACGTGCTGTCACAAGGATCCGACGAAGTGGGTTTACATAGAGAGCAATATGAAACGCCACGCTAGTGCCATTTTTAATTGTTTTTTAACTCCCCTGTCAGAAAAGCCTGCATGAACTGCTGCAAGGTCTCCACCAGTCTCACTGGACTGATTATGTGTAACTCCGAAGAGAAGTGCTTCCGGCAAGTGGCCGAGCGCACGGGTGGGTGCCTGGTGCTGCCCACAGGGATCTCACTCCACCTCCGAGCGCAGGGTGCGCAATCCCTGGGGACGGCAGGGCTGCCGATGCCGGGAGCCCCCCGGCCCGACCTGCAGCCCTGCCCGCGCCCCCCGTCCCGCCGCCTCCCCGCCCCTCCCCGCGCCGCCGGGACGGGCCCTTCCCTCCGCCCCGCTCCTCGCCCCTCCTCCACCTCCCTCCTCTCCGTCTCCTCCCGCACAGGTGGGACTCCTCGCCTCGCCGACCCTCCGCGATGCCGCCGCCGTGTCCCCGCGGGGCCCTGCCCAGGGCTTCCCTCCTCCTCCTCTTCCTCCTGCTCCCGCTGCTCTGCGCGGCCCCCGGTGAGTGAGCGCGGCGTGCGGGGCGCGGGGTACCGGGAAGGCATGACCGGCACGTCCTGGGCAGCGGGAAAAAGCCTTCCCCTGGCACCACGCGTGGGTGGCAGCCTTCGGACGCTCCAAAACTTGTGCCAGTTGGGCACCTTTTAAAAAAGATTCTTGTTTGCCAGTGACTGAAGCATTTCGGAACAGCCGAACGCTTGCAGGTCTCCCGTTGCGCTGCTGGTCTGGGGATCAGCAGGATAGCTGCTTGGATGTGCTTCGGGGCAGGCTTCCAGGCACAATTTTGGAGCATTCTGGTTGTTAGCACGGCCCTCACCCTGTGACCAGGGGCTTCCAGCGTTATCATGCAGTTCTGGATGCTGGTGCTGGCACCGCCTGCGGTCTTCTGACGAAAAATATAATAATTTACTTGGTGAAGAAGGCCAGTCTCGGGGTTCCCTTGCCAAGAGAGCTGGGGAGAGGATGCTGGAGTGTCGGAAGCTTCCCTGCAGTAAATGTTGTGTGTAGTGTGGAAAGAGGAGCAAAGAAAGGTGCTGGGAGAAACTTGTCTGTTTTGCCTGTTGAGCTGGAGCTATGACAAAAGTACTTCTGGTATTTTTTGAGAAATAATGTTTTTTTGTTGTTATATCCTTCTCAGTAAATGTCTGTGTTTTATTTTGATTTGTCTAGATGTTTCAAGGGGAAATAAGCTTAAACTGATGTTTCAGAAACGAGAAGGTAAGTACAGACACAGGAGAGTGCATTTCTTAATTTTTCCTCTGAGTTGGTTACCATCAGTTGAAGCTCCCAATGTGCTGTCCAGATCCAAGAGGGCAAAGGGAGCAGGAGGAGGCTATGAGCACACGGTCACTTTTGCTATGTACCACACCAAAATCTCCTGCTCAGGCAGAGCCTGTGCCTGCATGCTCATTTGGGACTTGGTACGGGCACGGCTGGAGGCTCTGCTTATCACAGTCCCCTCCAAAAACTGGGGATCCCTGCCTCAGGCAGCACACCTGCCTTCCGCTCTGCGCAGTGCAGAGCACTGACCTTTTCCAGTGTATGCATGGCAGACGTGGCGTTTATCTGGTTTGTTCTGGGAAGTCACAAGCTTTTCCGAGGAATTATAATGCATGGAAATACTGCTGGCTCAGGTGCAGAGAAGAAAATGTGCAAACCTGGCTCATGATGCCTTGACTTGTTCTTTTTGTCTTCTTGGCTCCACGTGTGCTTCCTTTTTGGAAGACTGCTCTCTTACGGGAGAGATGATGGCCAAGGGCCCAGCAGTCAGAAGCACAGAATGGCTCACTGGTTGAGGGAAGGGGGTGGAAATGATGCTGACTGGGAACAACCCACACTGCAGCAGATGAAACATCCCAGAAGTTTTGGTCACCTCTCCTCCTCCAGCCTACTCTGTGGCTGAGACAAAGAATTTATACCTCCACAGAGGGGACTCCCACTTTCTGCAAGGCTGAATTTCTCATTGGGTTTTTCCCTTGCATCACCCAACACCTCTCACCAGCACTGAAATGTGTATCCCATCCACTTCTACATTCCTTGTGTGCGAGTTCCTTATGTCACCGTTCTGCAGCGCCTGTGTGCAGACAGGAGCGACCTCCCTGCACCCCAGCAGTGGCCACTCACTCGTTCAGGTCCCCTGGGGAGAGGGACTGCCCAGGGAGGGCTTTTGGAGCATGCAGACAACATGGCTTAGACCAGAAGAACTGCAAAATTGATGATGGTGGGAAGTGGGAATATGCAGCTCCTTTAATTCCAGCCTCACTCCCCTTTTCTGGTTGGTTTCTAAAGCAAGCCGCCAAGTGCACAGTACTGCATCCCTTGCTGGCAGTGTCCCTTGTGTGAGGCTTGTCCATGGGACATTTGCTCAGCTTCCCTCTTCCCAGTAATAACACCCATGTCGAGCTCACAGGAGTTTCCAGTTGCCAGCTCATCACGGCAGGACAGCCTACTGTTTCCCACTCTTCCTGCAACAACTCATCTACCACTTTTACCTCCAGAATCTCCTTCTCTGTGCAGTCCTTTGCCTTCCACTGTGAGTCCGCCCAGCTCCTACTTCAATGGGTTTCACATTTCCACTTGAATTCCCTGTCTACCCCCGTCTTTTCCCTCACATCTTCCAAAAATCTCATGCACAGCCATGTTCCTGATTTCTCCCTCATTGTAATGAACCATCTGAAGTCAAGACATTCCTCCTACTCCTACAGGCTTCTTGTTTCACAGCCAGATCAATACCACATTTTACAATTTCTGTGTGTGGCCAGGGCCTGGCCAGTCATAGAATCATAGAATTGTTAGGTTGGACATGATCTTTGAGTACAACCATTTCCCCAGCAGAGCCACGTTCACCACTAAACCATGTCCCCATGTGCCACATCTACATGTTTTTTGAAGACTTCCAGGAACAGCGATTCCCAGCACTTCCCTGGGCAGCTTGTTCCAAAAGCTTGACCACCCTTTAAGTGAAGGAATTTTTCCTAACATCCAATTTAAACCTTCTCTGGCACAACTTGGGGCCATTTCTTCACATCCTGCATAGTCCTCAGATCCGTACCTTTGGGAGGTACACCAATTCTTCTGGCAGTCACAGCGAACTGTGTGCCTCTCAGGCATGCAGCAAGCCAGAGAGCACATCTGGGTTGGGCAAGTTGAGGGCATTTCCATGCATCCACCAGGCAGGGTGTTATGAAAGCCTGATGGGCTTTTATTTTCAGGCGTACAGGGCATTTAGTATTTAAATGGACACTTACTATTTAAAAACTACCTTCTTACACATCAGACTCAAAAAATGTATGTTTTTATGTGTTCCTCCCTTCATGCTTACAAGTTAGCAGTGTTTCTCCAGTTTCCTCATGCTTTTTAACTTCACCTCTCATCTTCGTTCCAATTTCTGCAACTGCAGCACTTAGGGCCAGTCTCATGTT
This sequence comes from Atrichornis clamosus, assembly GCA_013400975.1. Lineage (NCBI taxonomy): Eukaryota > Metazoa > Chordata > Aves > Passeriformes > Menuridae > Atrichornis > Atrichornis clamosus. Next base: position 17,086 of record WBMZ01006422.1, read on the forward strand.
CTCTCCTGAAAGCACGAACACGTCGTGCATACGTTCTTTGAGTCTGGGTGTATTTATTTAAATTCCTCACTTAACTGCTATCTTTGAGATGAGAAATGCTTTTCGAGAATCCAAGAGAATGAGGGTAGCTGAGAAATCCTATTACATCGGTCATTCCCGGGTTTATTACTGTTACTCTGCTACAGGCATTGCACTGGCAAGCACAAAGGTGATGGCATGATGTGAGAAGCATTTTCTTGCTGCAAGCAGTTACGCTTCAGGCTGACCAAAAGTTTCCTGGCATGCCTTTTGTGGGGGGAATTAATTTCAGCCCCTGCTGCTGCAAAGCCTGAGGTGTCAGTGAAAGAAACGGTGGCCAAGGAGTTCCTGAGCAGCCTGAGACGCCAGCGGCGCCAGCTGTGGGACAGAAGCCAGCCCGACGTGCAGCAGTGGTACCAGCAGTTCCTGTACCTGGGGTTCGATGAGGCGGTGAGTGTAAGAAATGGGGAGCAGCGTGGAGGAAAGGGGGCCTATAAAAAAGAGGGAGAACAGGCAGTGATAAGACAAGAGGGATTCGGTTTAAACAAAAAAAGAGATTTAGATTAGATGTTAGGAAGACATTATTTACTCAGAGGGTGGTGAGGCACAAGAACAGGTTGCCCAGAGAAGGGGTGGCTGCCCCATCCCTCCAAATGTTCAAGGCCAGGTTGGATGGTGCTTTGAGCAACCTGGCCTAGTGAACGGTGTCCCTTCCCATGGCAGGAAGGTTGGAACTCGATAATCTTAATGTCCCTTCTAACCTAAGCTTTTATATGATTCTATAACACTTTCAAAGGTCTGTAGGGGTTCAGATTCAGCGATGGCAAGTGTGGATACGCAGCCATGTGGGCATCAGGGAGAAGCTGTCCAGCTTCTGTTCACAGATACTGAGATTTCTTCTTTTGAAGTAGCAAATGTCACACAGAAATATAAGCTCTGTTACTGGTTAGAAATTCCTGCATTATTTTATGAGTAGAAAAAAATTACATTAAGATCTTGTGTGGAGCCTGCTATCAAACTTAAGCTTAATAAATTGCAATTGGACATAGGAACAAAGTTTGCTTTGTGAAATAGGTGGCCAGACTCAAAGCAATCAATCGTATTTCAGGAAATTAATTAGTCAGCCTCAACCTAATCAGCCTCACCCTAATTGCTTTTAAACACGCTGAGAAATCCACACCAAGCTGGCTACGACTGGCACTCCCCAGTGAAATGGCACTCATGTTACACACCCAATGCACACGTGTGCCTCCACGGTGCGGGCAGCTCCTGACCATCACAAACACTGGCAGCTGTGCCTCGATTCCAAATGTGAAAGGAAAACCACTGGATACTGTTCAGCCAACCTCCCTTCAAAGAATACATTTAAAAAAAACAGCTAATTTCTAAAAACACTGGAATGGAATCAAGCTCTGCACAAAGCTCTACTAAATACATGCTGGAATAGGGCAAAAAAAGTGCACTTGGTTGCACTACCACATGTAGAATCATTTCTACTTTTAATAAGAGGTAAAAATAGTTATAGTTGTTGATTCTTGGCTTCTGTCAGCTGCATGAACATTTTAAATGAGATTGCATTGGCACAGGCAAGCTGAAGTACATTTTAGAGATTCATGCTATGTGGATTGCTTAGAAGATGAATGCACTTATTCTCAGAGCTGCAACAATTAGAAAAATAATCCTTTGCTTGAGCTGAAATAATGAAGGGTACTTTAAAAAATTCTCCTGGACATTATGCATGTTATATCAGCATGGCTATATCCCCCTTCACCAACAGGAATAGGAAAAATAGGAATAGTGGTTTTATATTTCAGAAACTGAAGACTAGGAGCAAATACCAAAAGTAACAAGGACAAAGCATGCAGATAAAGTGCTCCTCTAGGTTCCTGTGCACATTTCAAAAACTGAAATGAGGCCTGTTGTGGGATACAATGAATCCACTTAGTAGGTTTTCTTGAGTATTAAGACACAGTTTTAACAATGAAATAACTGTTTGTTCCAGCAAAGGACTTCGGCCATACTTATCCATTGTGTATTTCGCAAAACTTTTTTTTTTTTCAAATCTCAGCCAAAAGTATTTCCAAAGAGTCATTCAGATGGAAAGGCTTTGGCTTGGCAAGTGTTTGATATCCTTGCACACTCTTTCCCCTCTGCCGTTGTGAGCAGAACTGAAAAGTGCCTATTGCGTTTCCGTAGCTAGAAGGCTGCACCGTACCCTCGCTTTTACCCGTGCAAGGTGGGAGTGGGAGGTCACAGACATAGAACAAAAGCCTGTTGCACCCCAGTCAGGGACACTGCAACTAAAGGCGCAGGGCAATGGAGAACTAAACCTTTAGATTTTAAAGTGTAAGACATTGAAATGGTTTTACCGTCCATCATTGACGAGGTAATACAAATATTAAAGGTGCTTAGTACACGTTCAAGTTGAAGGCGCTCTCAGTTTAAGCAGTTTACAGTGAGCAGAGAGTGTAGGGGTGGGCCCCAGGTGGGGCTGGGCAGGACAATTCCTGCACTCAGGATCCCGATAATCCCATAGAGAAGGTGGGTAGAAATCACAAAACCCCTTAGATCTAAAGATTTAATTTAGGACAAATGTGCAAAGGATCTGAGTTTCTGAAAGAGGCTTTTGCATCACTTCCATTCCATCTCATAGTTGAAAAGTTTCAGGCTGGAAAGCAAATGTCCTCTTTTTTTTTCGGCAGAAATTTGAAGATGACATCTCCTACTGGACAAACTTAGGGCGTGCTCGTAATGAATATTATGGTGGTTACTACCAGCACCACTACGATGAAGATTCTCCAATTGGCCCACGAAATCCACACACCTTCAGGCACGGAGCAGGCGTCAACTATGACGATTACTAATGCCAATTATCCTACCACAGCTGGTGCCTGCCGGGCTGCACTGGGCGAGGCTGAGCCCTCCCTCAGAATGACCCTGCTTTCCTTCTATTCGTGCCAAACAGCAAGAGTAAAGGAACTGCCAGACTTTGATGAAAGCAACATGACCTTTTTAACCTATCAATACTTAGTAGTACACTATATATAAAGTGTTGTAGAAATAAAGCTTTTTTGATAAAATAAACAGGTTGCCATTATTTAGTAGAGTTCATAACAGCAAGTTTAATTCCAACTGTATTACTACAGATTCTTTTAAAGGGATTTTAATCCTACAATCAATTGCAAAATTACATTATATCATCTGGTTTGGCATATAGAATACATAATAAAAGCCAGTACATTGATGACGTGCCTGCCCATTCAGATTTCTATCAACAAACAAATCCAATTATTCTTGGAACAAAAGAAAGAAAGAATTCCTGTCAAGTGAAGTGCTGCCTTGTTGCTTCCTCTGCTGTTTCCATACCTACGGGGCACAGCCCTCCAAGCCTGTCTGACGTGGCACTTCTATAGCTCCTGTTGGGTCAAGGACACAGATATTCACAAAAGCTAAATGCAGTGCAGAGGAGCTTGCCTGCCTACAAAGCCTGTGAAAGGATTCTCCAGGGAAGGGGGGTGCAAGGTAGGAACTTGACTTCAGCAGTAACTGCTGAGGCACAGAGCATCCAACCTGAGCGGCCCCAGCCCCTCCCAGGCACGATAACCCAAAGGTTAATTTTGGTGCACGCTCCCCTTTGTGTCCATTCCACTTAGCATCAAGCTTTCAGCCTAGCTCAAAACACAGAATAAAACAACAAACTAAGCTATTTAAAATTAAGTTAGTGTCAGACAGCATCCAACACAATCCCCTGACACAGTAATTTCCTACTGCGAAGTTCCCTCTACCCCCAGTTCAGTCTCCATCTGCACATTAGGCTGAGCATCAAAATATATCAGAGACTGGGCATCTGTTAATGAAACACAGTGGATTAAAGGGGGATTGCTGGTGGCATCACGTATGTTAAGAACCCCGAAATACAACCAATTTTTGTACAGTAACATCAGCCTAGGATGGAGATTTCAGCCTTCAGGGACTTCAGGAGCTGGGTGGAGGAAAGCACTGCTGGCACTTGATGTATGTAGAGGACTGGGAGGGGGCAGGTGAGGAAGGCTGGCTACTGCATGACCTGTGCAACTGGAGAATCAGGACAAAGAGAGATGAAATGTGTTCTGCCAACCATAGCAGTCAGAGAAGACAGCACAGAAGCTTCAGCTGTCTGTCATCTAAAGCTCACAAGAAAGTTCCAAAGCATGGACCATGGCAACACCACTCCTTACACTTCTCTCTTAGCTCTGAGTGTATTTCCTAATCTTTCGCTTAAGGCCCTCCCTGTGCAATGGACTGGAGTCTAGGAGATGCAGCCCAGCACTATCCAGCTCCCTGCAGGGATGCTTCCCGGGAGACAGCTCTTTGCTGAGGGAGCCAAACTCAACACACACATTAGTCACGTCTCTGCACGCACAGATATGTGCTAGCCTAACATGCTCCAAACCTTCAGCTTTCCCTAGGCTTAATCTTGGCAAAATCCTTGCCAGTTTATTTGGTTTAAACTGGTGTGTTTTCTCAGCAGAAGAGCCTTTATTCCAAGTATGGAATAATCACATTCTGAGTCAAGCAAAGACTCTCTGGCACAGTTGGAAAACACCTATTCCTAGAAGAATACTTCCATTTTGTGTCCTATCAAAAAAATCCACTGAATTTGGCAATGTTTGAACCATGTTGATAATTTCCATCATTTCCCAGAATTTACAACAACTGGGAATTCAGACCTGCTGAATAAGGAAGAATAAAAAAAGTGCTGTAAATAAAGACCATCCCTCCCTAGGCCTTTGTAAACTCTGTCAATTCCTGAAGGCTGACTCAGTCCAGCAGCTTTCTGTGCCTTGCAGGCTCACAACCAAGTCTATGATCTCTGTCTTCTGAATTTTCTAAGAGGAAAAAATAATAAAAAATGAAAATATTTTCCATTACGTTGTGCTTCGTGGCTAAGGACTGGGATAGAGTTAACTTACTCTGTAACAAGATGTATGACACCATGTTTTAGATTTGACTAAACCAGAGTAGGCAGCACACCAATGTTTCTGCTGTGGCTGAGCAGTGCTTGCACAGCCTGTTTCCCCTGCTGTTGCCCAGCAGGCAGGCCAGGGGTGGGTGAGCAGTTGGGAGGGGACATGGGTGGGATAGCTGACCCAAACTGGCCAATTACATGCGATATAATGACTTGCTCAACACTAACAGCTGGGAATGGTGAGAGGCTGGGGGCTTTGCCTTCCAGAAAAGCCATTGCTCAGAGACTGGGTGAGCAACAGTCTTGCTTAGGGGAGATGGTGAGTGGCCTTTACAACACCTGGACTTTATTCTTTTTGTTTTACTCATTAAACTGCTCTTACCTCAACCCTCAGAAGTACCAATTCCTGATTTTCTAATTCTCTCCTGTTGGGACAAGGGGAGTGGCTGTGAGAGTACTTTGCTGCTGGCTGGGGTTACCCACCACAAGACAATAGCTCTGAAGAGAGGACACCCTCCTTCTTGCGGAGGGGTGCACCTGCCTTGAGGTGCAGCAGTTGCAATGATGGAAAGCAAGGAAAAATGAGCCTTCCCAGCTTTGGACAAAAGGAAGAAAACCAGAAAAATTATTTCATCTGATATGCACGAAGTGCTTCAAAGTTTAAATTCCTTTCACTATTTCTGTCCCAAAACACAGACAAGAACTGTGCACCCCACACCCAGCATTTCCATTCTGCTGTGCCGGCAGCACAGAGCCCTTCATGCCATCATCACCCTCAGCCATCCCGGCATCGACATCACATAACCTCTCCAGCAAGACAGAAGAGCAGCAATTGTTCATTGTGGCTCCCTACAGAGCAGCAACAGCTTGGCTGTGCTCCAGTGCTTCATGTTTCAGGGCCTGATGCTGCAACATCCCCAGTTTGTTGGTGTCAGCCAGGCAAATCCATCAGACTCACAGGGCAGTGCTGCCTCCTTTCTGGTAATCCCTGCCAGGTAACCCTTCTGCCAAAGCATGGAAGTGTTACTGCCATGTCCCCACAGCCACTCTCACACACTCTCCCAAGTCTAGAACGAGATCTTTGTCTCCAAATTCAGTGTCTTCAACAGCAGTCTTTTTTTTTTTGACGGTGGGGAGATGTCATCATTCCCTTCAACTTCCTACTTGTAACACAAACATGCTGGAGATGGGAGATTGGGCATTTCTATCCCAGTTTCCCAGGTGGAAGGTGTAGACTTCATTGCTCAAAACAGCTTTCTCTGCAGTGGGGTGGCCAGAGCCCAGACTGCTGTGCTTGGTTAACACCTCTGTCCCCTGTGGCTCTGTGCTTTGGACCTTGAGCTGCTTCAGCCATGGCACAGACACCAAGGCATTCAAAGGATCCCCCTCCTTGCAGAAGGGCACATCAGAATCTAGGGAAAACACAGCAAGAATGAACAAGCTGTTGCTTGTTCCAGGCTGTAAATGGCAACAAACCAAGGTGGACAAAGACTTGCCACATTTGCTATTATGGAATAGGCGAGTGAGAGAAGGGAAGTGCCTGGGAAAAGGAATACGGAACCAGAATCTGGGGGCTTTTTGCAAGAAATGTGAATTGTTATTTTAGCAAAACCTCCCTGTTGAAATGGAATTGCATTCAGAAACCTTCTGCCACACAGAAGGAGCCCTGCTTTGCTTCAGAGCTATTGCTGCTCTTGCTGGTAGCTCTAAGGAGTCAGACCCAGAAATAAGGCACTCCCTACCCCTGCCACTTGAAATCCCCACACAGGGAAACATTCACAACAGAGGAACTACGGTTTGTGGCAGCTACATTCCCAGCCATTTCAGGGGAGGGATGTATGGTTGTTAGGGCTAGCAGTGTTGAGCACACAGTTCCCTTGCTGTTAACAAAGCAACTTCCTCCTGGAGACAGGTGGCCCCTGAGCAGCCCCTAACAACCCTCAGGGGCTTCCTGGCCTCAAGTAGCATTAAAGTCAATACTAATAAGGCTGGGGATTAGCTCAATCCATCAAACCAATCGAAGCCTCGTTCTGCCCTCTGTAGCCTGTTCTCTTAGGCAATTATGCCTCTTTCAACTTTGAAACTCAATTCAAACCCTGACAGAAAGTGAAGGTTTTTTTCAAATATATACCATTTCAAAAAATTTATTGAAAAAAATAGAAGATTAAGATACATTCATAAATGACCAGATGGCAGTGAACTCACTGGCTACAAAATCCACCAGAGTCTGCATAGGGTAAGAGAAGCTGCAAGTACCTTAGACACAGGGAAACTGTCAGGTCATTATTCCCCCATATAGGAAAAAGACATGAGGCTTCTCTAGACAATACATTCATGGAACTGCTTAAAATAAATTACGTCTGCAAGCCCCACTGTAACTTGCCTGTAGACTAGCAATGTGGCTGATAATGCTCCTGAGCAGTCTACATAGAGAAATAAAGGAAAAGTACATCATGCTTGAAAGAAATAATAAAATCCAGCTGTGGATCTCATGCTATAATAACTTTCAGCCTCCTTGTGAGGTTCACAGAATGCACAGCAGTGGGTGCCTTGCACACCTCTCCTTCTGGAAGGCTGGTCTCACTCACCAGCACCAAGCTGCCCCGTTCACTCTGCTGCATTGTGTATTTCCTACTGGGAGTCGAGGGCTTGCACCAGCACCAGCTGAGCTGCCCATTTGTATGGATCACTGTGACTAAACAGGCACCTGAAGTTTGGCCATGTTAGTTTTACCTTCTCTGCCTGACCAGATGAGAGCAGAAAATTCCAATTCTCAAATTTTCTAGGGAAAAAAAAAAGAGAATTACAATATGTTGTGTTAAGGCATGGGAATGAGAACATGTCTCAGCTTCATTTACTCCCAAGTCCTGTATTTCCAAGCTTTCAGTGCTGTATTCTACTGCTTCCATCAGAAGTGGCTGTTCTGGAGAGGCAGCAGCTGTTTCTTACCCGTGGTTCCCAACAAACGTGATGTCTCTCTCCTACTGAGATGTGTAACCCCACAGGGGAGTAGAGCACCAATATGCACACCTTCATCTGCCTTCTTGAAGACTCAGTTCAGACCAGGCAAAACTTCAAAGTACTCCAGACTTTCAGTCTTAAGCACCAGCAGCAGACTCTGTTTTAACGTGATCCATGCCTTTCGAAGCAGCTGGGCCAGTCACTGGCTTCAAAACCTAAGGGCAGTAGCTGCCTCAGCTGCTGTTTCTGGAAGATACTATTCAGAAAGAATAAGGGAGCTGAACCAGGGAACCTCTGAACGAAATACCACAAACAGTACGAGGAAAGTAGCAAAACCACGCTCTTGTCACTTGGGCCCAGTGGGAGGCATCACACAAACTCACAGATGGGTGGCACTGGTACCAGCCATTTGCCCTCTATTCAATTTGCTCCTTTTATGAAGGAAGTCAGGCTGTGAAGTAACCTAAAAAGCTTTTAAATCCTTCTCTGTTGTATCTCAAGGTTCAGGCTTCCTGGGGCATAATTTTTTTTTGAAAATACACATTTTGTGCTAGTCTGTAGAAGCATGCTCATGCCTGTACAAGTTTACTTATTTTGTACTGAAGTTACTGGATTAAATCAAAAACAGCCCTGGAAGTAACAGCTGGTACCCACAGCTCCCACTTACTCTCTAGGGCTGTTGTAAATGTTGCACCAGGGTTGCACCCGTGTCCCACCTCTTCACAGATGCTCTGGCATCCAATGGCACGATTTGCACAAGGAATGAAACCTAAGGAGAAAAAGCATCATCCCCCACACATAACCTAGAGCTTAAGGGTTAAAACCACCATGCTGGGGGCTGATTAACAGTTCTCTCCACAGAAGTATTAAAGAAGTGGGCACTACTTTCACATACGTCCAGCTGTGGCTTTGAGCACAGGGAGAGGCTGTGCTTTGTGAGTGTTTCAGTAATGACAGGTTACAGGCACATTTGGAGCAGCACACCGTGGTGTACTTTTCAGGTGATTTAATATGGAATAAATGCCCAGATCAAGTACCTAGAAAAAGGCTTCAAACAAAACAGCAGATCTGAAGCTGCTCAGCTGTGAAAAGATGGAGGCAAGGTGTCATAGTGAAATTCCACCTCTGAGTCCAGACAGGAAAATGCACCCTGGCTCCCCATCTCAGTTGTATGGCAGATTTCCACTGTAAAAAAACGTGCACTTGCAAGCAAGGAAAAACCTGTTTTCTCTTAAATGGACCCCTGCAGCCCCACCACTGCTGGAGTCACTGGGAACTTCACCAGACAACCTGGGTGGGACTCCAAGCCACGCAAGCAGCGCGAGGCTCTGGCAGATAGCTCTGACAAAGGGGCCTCAGCATCACACTGCTCTCAGTCTTCCCCGGGCTGCGCAGAACGTCATCGCTACTGCCAACTCCCACTTCACCATCAGCCTAAGGATACTCAAATGCTAATGCAAACATCAAGCTTTAATGAGATAAAGTCAAGTCACTTTGCGTGATGAGATTTAAGACTTTCAATTTTGAGTGGCACCAAGCCAAAACACCTTTTAAAAACCAGGAGAACTATTAAAAATTAGGAGATTTGGATGGTTTTTTGCTTCACTGGTTTGCTTTTGTTTTGTTTTGTGTTTTTTTGTTAAGAAGACAGGCATCTTTATCAAAGTTGAAAGCATTTACTGGCAATTCAGTAACTGCTTAAAATAGAAACACTTCCTCAGTGTTTCTGCAGGGAGGCTGAAGTTAGACTCCATGGTTGGAAGAAAATATTATACTCCTGCATCACTATCAACTGCCTGAATTGGAATAAATCATGATGGTTTTGCCTGATCTACTTCAACAGACATCCTGCAGCCCTTACTATACATCTGTTAGGAGACAAGCAATGAAAGACTGAAGTTATCAGCTTTGAGTGCATTATTTACAGACTCTTACTTTATAATTAATACACAATAAATCCACAGATGTGCAAAGCCAGAGAAGTGCCCACAGTGAAACCCTGAAACTAGTAAATAGAAGTTTCAGTATTTTATTAAAATAGCATATTCAACCACTGTAACCAATAATACGTTAACTTTATTCCCAGAGTATGCACAACACAGTAGTGATTCAAAATATCCTTATCCATGGTAATCAATGAAAATATCTCAAATTCAAGTGTACAACTAAAACTAAACCTTTGAAAAAATCTCTCCTTTAAAGAATACATAAAGCTCTCATACAGAATTCTTTTAAACTTCTCTATATGCAGATGTCAGTGTCTCTCACCTGACAATACCACTAGCTTTTTTCTTATGCATAGTAGAACATCTCATATTTTATAGTACCCATTTTATAAATAAATTGGCATTTTCCATCCCGTTTGTGTTTATCGTCAGCTTCACAAAGAAACCAGTAAATAAAACTGTCAAGGACAGTCACAACAAAATGATCTCACATCAAGATATAAAACTTGAAGATACTAAAAGATGCTTCTACTCTATTTTACATAAAAAGACAGATTTAAAAAGTGCAAGGCAAGATTTGCAGGGAAAGGGAATATTTATGTTATTTTTAGGCACATCCACTTCTTTAAAGCAAGCTTCAGAATGAAATTCCAGTTCGTTCTTCATGATACCTGTTTCAAAGTCTCTCTCTCTCAAAAAGAAAAAAAAAAAAGAAAAAAAATATTACACCTGTCAAATGTCAAGCAGGGAATTTCCTGTCCAATTAATAGTCTTCAGTTATGTCTTGTTCTTCCTTTTTTCATCCTTGCAGGTTTTGGTTTGGGAATATACTGATTGTTTGCCTGATACTCAAGTTCTTTACGGAAGTAATGAATTGCTTTATTCAAACCTTCTTCCAATGGGACCTGTTCCCAAAAGGAGGAGAGAATCATATCACTCTAGGTTCACATCAGCTCATTTCACAACAGTATCTCTTTCAATACAGCTACCACAAGGCAGCCAGGGAGTCTCACTCTCAGCAATGTCAGTATTAACAGCACCACATGCTGGTTACATCTCCTCACTGCTCATGCAGCTGAGCTTTTACACAGCAGATATATTTTCTGACATAGTAAGTCAAAACACCCAACAAATTTCAATCTCACCCATGGTTACGATTGGTCTGTTTAGTATCAAAACAGACACACACAATTCTGCTTTCAATTCCTAATATATTGAACAAGACAAACACAGCATTTAAGCCCCTTCTGTTTTTAAGGATTAAAGATCCTCTTTCACAGCATGGTATAAAGCTGGCATCCAGTATCTCATTTGATATTCTTAACTCCTATATGAATAATTGTAATCCTACAAATCATGGTGTTTAAATACAGGCACAGGATATGGAGACAGGAACAACAGAAATACCACCCACTTTTCTCAAGAGTCATATGCTCTGACATGCTTGCTGACACCATCACCAATACAGGAAGATAAAAACAGCAGCACAAAAACTGCTTGCCCTTCTGTACCACCACTGTACTGCTACTTCAGAGCAAGTTTTGTTACAGCCTGTGCCAAACACAGAAGGTCAGAAATACAAAAGCTAACTGTTTTAAACCTTTAGTGTTTGCAACACGTGCCATCACCCTTGTGCTTTCAGACATGGTCTATTAATAATCAGGTGCCTCCGTGAATCCTTTTCAAAGGGTCTAGATCTAACTTTTTGTATTATTAGGCTTACATTTACTAGGTAGGTTCACATGTTTCTTGGAATTATTTTTGTCTGCAAATCTAAGAAAGGTTACAAACCACTGTGCTAGAATGGAGAACTGGCTAAGAAAGTCACACTTTTTCTAGGGATTAGGCAGATTTTACCTCCCCAAGCAAACCAACTCCTATTGCCAGCTACAGGAATAAGGATTGCAGCAACACCAGCAAAACCATTAGCTGTGGGTTTGGTAACTTAGGTAACTGTGTACCATGTATTTCAAAAGATCCATCGGGCTTACAGAAAGGCAAACATTTCATAATACACAAGTGAAAAAGTTAAAATGTCTATCCTAACAATGGGGTTTTTTCTGCTCAAGTCTATTATAAATGCTAAGCTGCACCTCTGGATAGCAAAGGCCATACAATCTTACCCAGTAGATGCTGAATTGTGAACTCAGGAGACAGTCTTTTAAACAACTGTCTTGCAGATGGTGTTAAGCAGATATTCTGATAAGGGAAATGTATCGTTATCACGCAGCCCTCCCTCAGCCCCCTCTGCCTTCTGGTGTTTTGTCATAAAGCAACAGAAATTCATCTGTACATACCACAGGTTCCCAGCCAAGCAGTAACTTGGCTTTTCTGATGTCAGGTTTTCGTTTCTGAGGGTCATCCTGTGCTTCTGAGAGAAACTGGATTTCACTCCCACTGCCTATTAAACAAGACAGTGTGATTTATCATCCACAATTCACTATGCTTTGCATTTACATCTTTCCTACCAACTGGAGCAGCAGGTCTTTCTGCAGCTTTCTGCTTCATAATTCAACCACTGAAAAGCTTTGCACATACACAGGTGCACTGCATGCAAGAGCTGGGTGATCCACCTGTCCCACAGCAACATGGATTCACAAAGCATTTCAGAAAGATTTCAGCATGGATTCACAAAAATCAAGTTATGCTCGACCAGTCTAATAACCTTCTACAATGAAATGACTGTTTCAGCTGCCAAGGGCAGAGCAGTGGGTATCACCTACCTCGACTTCAGCAAGGCTTTTGACACTCTCCCATAACACCCTCACTACGGGCTGGACGCACAGACAGTGAGGTGGCCTGAGAACTGCACGGCCAGGCCCACAGGGTGGTGGTCAGTGGCACGAAGTCTGGTTAGAGACTGGTAAGTAGTGGCAGTCCCCAAGGGTCAACACTGGATCAACACTGAATTGCTGATGCACCAGAGTACTGTGCTGCCATCCAGAGAGACCTTAAGAAAGGAGACTGGAAAAAGGGCTGACAGGAACCTCATGAAATTCAACAAGTTCAAAGTCCTGAATCTGGAGAGGTACAGGATGGGGGCCAACCGTCTGGAAAGCAGCTTAGTAGGGAAGGACCTGGGGGTCCTGGTGGACACCAAGATGAGTATGAACCACTCACGTGCACTTGCCACAAAGAAGGCAACTGGTATCCTGGGCTGCAGGAGAAGTGCTGCCAGCAGGACAAGGCAGATCATCTTTCCACTATTCAGCACTGGTGAGATCCATATGGAGGTTTGGGTCCAGCTCAGAGCTCCCCAGGACAAGCAAGACAAGGACATATAGAGAGAGTCCAACAAAGGGGCCACAGGGATAATGAAGGGACTGGAGTACCTCTTCTGTGAGGAGAGGCTGGAAGAGGTGGGGCCCTTCACGCTGGAGAAGAGAAGGCTCAGGGGAATTTCATCCATGTGTATAAATACCAGATGGGGGGATTAAAGAAGAGGGAGACAGGCTCTTTTCAGTGGTGCCCAGTGACAGGATCAGAGACAGTGAGCACAAACCGAAATGCAGGAAGGTCCCTGTGAACATCAGGAAACACTATTTTGCTATGAGGGAGACCCAGCACAGGCACAGGTTGCCCAAGGAGGATGAGGAGTCTCCACCCTTGTCAATACTCAGAAGACATCTGGACATGCTCTTGGGCCACTGCCAGTTGTAGGTTGCCCTGCTTGAGCTGAGGGGTTGGACCAAGTGACCTCCAGAGGACCCCTCCAACCTCAACCATTCCATGATTCTTTCAGCACTCTGGCACTGCAAAAGGACTTCAGTTTGTCTTTGCACACGCTCTCCAGGCCGATGTAAATAACCAAGCACTTGCCTTTCCTCATGACAATACACAGAAACAGGACAGTTTTTCTAATCAAATCTACCGAACAGTTTACATGCCATTTTAGCGTGGGATTTTATTGATGTAGAACTAAACCACCTCCCTGGGTGGACTGAAACAGATCAAGTTGTTCTGTTTGTGAACAGACAAATAAAGGTGACAATTACTCTATGTGCCTGATGGGTTTTGTGCTGTGATTTTTCAATTTCCTTCCTTGATCTGTGGATTCACAAAGGTTTTCCAGAGGGAACAGTCCTCTAATTGGAACACCCCACACATCAGCTTCTGCACTGCATGCCTGAACTTGTCTTTTCGAGATATGTCAGAAGCACTTCTGGAATCTACACACCAAAACCTCTTGGCTAATGGCAGCAGGATGTTTCATCACATTAGGAAGCCATACTAGAAGATTAAGGACAAGCATTTGCTTCCATTCCTGAGAGCACTGATTTGCTTCAAGTGTCAGAGCAAGAATGGAGAGGAAGCCAGAGTTTTCTTCCCAGGTGCTGACAACCCTTTCAAGAATCACTGTTAAAACACTGAAAAGCAGAAAAAGACTGTTGCCACAGCAAGAGGTTTTTAATGGTAGTTGAAGGACCACAGCCTGCACAGCTGTGAAGAACCACCTTCCTGAAGTAAACCTATAGCAGCTAAGTTATTATGTAAGACATTTTCATTCATGTGTTTTACATTTCATTTATGTATTGTCCTTGTGCCAAAACAAACCTAGAAAGTTGTCTAAACATTACACAAATTAATGGGTATAGATTGCACAGATACACAGAAAATGTATTCATTCCACTTTTCATGCAAGTTTACAGACAATTGAGAGAATGTGGATTATCTTATTAATATTTAATTATATGATTAGGATATGATTAAATGCCTTTGATAAAATTATTAAGAAATCCAAAGACTAATTAAATTATCCACATATTACACACACTAATGAAGCAATAATCATCTAACAACAATAAGTACTTCATAAGCTTTAGTAAAAATGACTTATCATACTCACCAACAAGTTTTTTAATTAACTGGGCAAACTCTAGGATAGTGTGCTCTTCTGGGTTTCCCTACAAACAGAAGAGATGTTAATTTCAATAACAATTAAACACCTTTCAACATGCTAGGCACAAGATGGTTCCAACAGGGGCGTGTTAAACTCTGAAAAACATTAAACATTAAGCTTTATTCCTATAATGTTGAAAAAAAAGGTAGCTTTGACAAGCTTCATACTCATTAGAAAAGTTGCCCTCCATTATATTCACCTTGGTAATACAATGCATGTAGGGAGTTGCCCCCCCCAAAAAATCAATTTGTAAAGAATGGGCACTTGCAGTAAAGGAAGGCAAGCACTCAAGTCCCTGAGCAGTCCACACAGCCGCATCATCAGCTGGAAATCTGTATTCAAGGACTGTGTCCAGTTGAGGACAGATATACTGAAGAAGTATGCTAAATTCTTGGTTCATCCAAAGTTAGAAAACCAAACTAATTTAGCTGCAAGCAATTGCTTCTGCATTTACTACAGCTTACATATCAATACATAACGGCTACTTGTTTTCTTGTACAATACTCCTTTTCTTTACTTTTTAACCAACTTGTACACGAACTTCTGATGGACATTTCAGAATAAAATGCTGAACACTTCCTGTTAGCATTAGCTCACCTTCATCTGACTCAATTTTCTCCATCCCTAGCTTTCCTTGCTTCAAAACTCTTTTTTACTATGTCTTGTTTGACCTAAAGCTAAACATTTAGATATGTACAGATCTAAGCAGTTAGTTTTCTGAAGACAAAATGTGATAAGAGTTTAAATACATCAGTATTCGGATAGAAACACAGAAATTAATTCATGGCCACAGTAGAAAAGGAAAATTAGTGAACAACTGCCATGAAGAGTTGAATATCTGATTTGGCAAATGTTGGCATACACAAGAAAAGACCTAGGATATGCATCCTTTTTCTAATCTTATATCCACTTCTAAGAGTAAGGTGACAACAAAAAGGACAGAACAAACGTCTTACCACATAAGTAAAGTTCCAAGCATTTAATCAATATTAGAAAACTATACCATAAAATACTGTTGCATTTTCCTCTAAATCAAGGCTATTATGACATGATTTCTAATTATCTAAAGCTAAGTATTCCTTCAGTGCTTTTTTCTCACTAAAATCAGTCTTCAAGCATTTTCTTGGTGTACTCTGCATATGTTCCCCACTCATTTTTTCCTCCATATTCTAATTACGTAAATATTTTTGCTAAAACAAATGAAAAACTCCAGCAAATTTATCCTGTTCTTGGAACTGTAAAATCTCAACATGCAGAGGCTTAGTCTTCTTCTTTATAAAGAGAGTTAATGGGAAAACACATTCTTCACAATGGACAGATCTTTTTTTGGCCTTTTTATTTTTTCCAGAAATCAGTATCAGTGACAAGGAGGAAAGCAGAGGTGCTGTTGAACACTGCACAGTAACACAGTAGAGTGGAGCACTCATACTCACCAAGTTGACAGGACTGCTGACATTGCTGTTCATCAATGCCACCAACCCGTTCACAAGATCACTGTGAAAGAGGGAAGCACAGATTGAGGCAATTTCCACTTCTCTATAAATAATATTCTTCTCTAAAAAGAGAGCTGCCTCCTCAGAGCTCCAGTAAAGCAGAGCAGGCAGCTGAGGAATGCTGAAATCAGATTTATCAGTGTATACTTCAGTGGGTGCATGTTTTCTTGAGTGTTTGTGTTAAGAAATTATTAATATTTCCTCTTCTCTCCAATATCCAGCATATTTAGAGGCTGACGTCCAAACAGAATAGAGCAAGTTGTAATACAGAGGCACATGGCACTGCTACCTGCTTTGCAGGTTGTTGTTTGAATTGTCTTCTCATTTTCAGGAATTCTTAAACCAAGTTTGTTAAAAACCAGTATTTTGGTGTTACTTTCCCGCAGCAATATAACCCAAAGTTATTTTGGATTATCAGCAACAAACTTAGCACCTTGCTTGGCCCTAGACAGAGAAATCCAGAGACCTTTCATTATTACTTATATTCAGAAAAGGAGTGGCTACTTTGACCTGAAACCTGGGGGTTCTGTAACATCTATTACCATTGTTATTACTTTCAGCAGAGGGAAAGAACGTTTCCAAGAAGAGAATCATTAAAACAACACAGAAGTCCAACATGGGGTTTTTTTAGCTTTTTTTTGTGCACAGTTTGCACACCGACCACAGTGGTTCCAAAGACACCAGGTGGCAGCATTGCATTAAAATGCAAGGAGTGAAACTGCTCAGCATTAAAAACTTGTCTGTTACTGTCTCTGGTAGGGAAGAACATGTTTCTATCTTAATTAAAATTCTAAACCAACTAATGTTTTTCTTCTTGATACTTCTAAAAACTTCTGTGTCTCCCTTCTGAAAGTAATGAATATAATTTCTCTGACTAAAATCCGTATGTATACAAAACTGACCAAGATCAGAGAACCATAAAGTAAATTATCAGCCAGTACAAACAAGGCTTACCTGACATACTGGAAGGCTCTTGTCTGAGTTCCAGGTCCATAGACCTAAAATCATATGAAAAATAGAGAAGTTATGTAAATACAGAAGCCCTCTCTAGCCTAATTATCTTCTTCTTATCATTCTAGAAAAATGTCCCAAGAAGAAACACCTGAGACACAAGCTCAATGTTACAGGAGTGGCAGAAACTGTGCTTGCAGAGCCTCTGGTGAATTATCAGGTCTTTGAAGGTCGTTTTCCTCTTGGATCTGTCTCCAGTAAACATATCCTTAGGCATTTTGTTAACCAGAACTCTGCATGAAGGAAACATTTCAGGGGTGTAGGATAGAGTGATGCTTTGTCCTCTCCCGAAACACTGAAAGAAGGTGCAGCATGCACTCAGCCAGAAAAGAGTGCCAAATATTTAAAGCAAACCTCAGACCACTAAGATGTGGTTATGACGAGCAATTTTGATTTGTTCATTAACCACAGCCAGCTTCAAAGAGACCATGAAATGTTAGTGATTTCTACAAAAATTGTCAAGAAAAACAGCACTGTGCTTAAAGCAATCAGGACAAAAAAAATCATGTGGTTCTAAATATTACTATCTAGGGAAATGGGAGGTAGAATAATTTCTAGATGGTATGACTCCCAAAGTTGCCCGTACAGATTTGTATCAAAACCTTAGAGAGAGAGAGAGAAAAAAAAAAGTTTTCTCAGGTTATCTGCTGGCACTTTGGAGAAAGTTGTTTAAGTTCTAACAGACATTAAAGTATGCTTAACATGTACAGAATGGAATTTGATACCATTATTTTTTCACAGCTCAACTCTGTGCAGTACTGAAGTCTCTAGAACTGACTAGAATACTTACATTCTGAAAGCTATCAGTAGGCACATTTAAGTGGAGAAAACATTTCAGTTTAACTGGGGACGTACACATCTTACCATCAACTTGCTACAACAGAAAGACTTTTTGGAAGGACAGAATAGAAAGCGTGCTTGTTTTCCTAGAGGACAGAAAGGACAGTACAACTGGTACACAGGCCATCTGTTGCTTGATAAGCCTTGTGCTCGCTGAGGCTGATCCAGAGCCAAAAAGAATTCACATTCCGGTATTCATTGGGTAAGATCAGGGGTCTAGGAGTTTACCCAATAACTGATTCAGACAGGAATACACCAGGAGCACACTGACAGCCTGATGGACTCCCAAACAAACAGGCAGCACATTTTAAGTATTTATATGGAGCTTCCTGCTTGTTTACTTTTAGCTCGTGGGATAAGTTTTAGAGAACTAAGTAATTTATGCATGACTTTTGCGAAGTCACCCGTGTGGCTAGAAAATACAAAACAGTTTTCATCTTCCAATTTCTTTTAATAAATCCTTCCTTTACAATAATACAAAGCAACAATCGTCATAGGCTATAATGTCTACAAACCAATGATATTGTTCTCTCGAGATTATTTACTCTACTTGAACAAGTACTCTGAACCTACAGGCTGAATACATTCAATTTCTAAAGTTATCAACACACCTGGTATTTCTGTCAGCCAAATTCTGTGATGATACAAGAGTGAAATTTTTTTTGGGTCTCAGCCACTACTTATTGCTGATAATTCATTTTATTTGACCTGGTCAGCTAAAGAACTCTCCCCTTAGTTCTCTTCTCAGATTTCTCTTCTCAGTACTTTTCAACAGCAGACAGTTACTCCCTACAGAACAGTGATGATGGGCAAAATATTCTATTTTAACCTCTATTACAATTATATTCTTGCTAAAGTTTAGACAGAATAGCAATTCTAAGAAGAAAATTTAAAAAGAATGCTTCCTGTATCCCCTTCCACAGAATACTGGTTCCAGACTTCTCTTATTGATGCTCTGAAATATCCCAGGAACTGTATGTCTCAAAACAAGGTAAGTGCTTCCCATTTAGTAAGGCTTCACAAAACTTGCAGTTAGTGTTCTCACTCTGTTCCTCTTATAAAAGATTACAGTACTACTCTCAATAAAACTTGAGAAACTATGCACACATGAAAAAAACCCAAACATTTGAGAGGCCAAATATGGCAATAGTTTGCTATATTTTTAAAAACAGCATTTTCCAAACAGCATTTAGAGGCTCAGACTTTATGTCCAAGGATGCCATCCTGGGAACATTGACACTGACAAACCAGCAGATGGCTGCACTCATATTTTGACACAACCAAGTCCTACAAGGACCAAAAGCACTGAAGCAAGAAGCTCCATCTTCTTGTCTGCTTCTATTTGTTTAGTGTCGTGCAATAAGCAGATTTGGGGAGACACCTGGGTAAGAAAATGAGACTCTTTCTGCAGGAATTTAAGTGCCCTTTTTCATGATTTGAAAGAAAAAAAGCACTCAAACAATGTGGTTGTGCAATCAGCTGATACAGAGCTGAAGAGATTCCTACTAGGGCCGAGGCAAGCTGGGCTCGCTGGCTTAGTTGGCTACCCAAGACTAAGCCCTGACATCTACAGTCTTAATGCTGACTTATATGACAGATTAAATGTCCTATGCCCCAGCAAGCACTGGACACTAGTTACAGTCAGCATCATACAATTGCCACCACACACTGAGCACTGACTATGACTTCTACAAAAGTAGTAGATTTCTGAGGAAAAAGCAAATCTTTAGGAGAAGCAGTGAACACAGCATTACTACAGGCTTGTTACTCTGAAATAACTGCAAGCCTAAACCAGAAATTTAGCAAGTACTACAACAGAGTAGTCAAGATTAATCACTGATGACATTAAAAAATAGTAACGAATTTTCCAAGTTAGCAATCATTGCAAAAGAGCAAGCAAGTAAGCAAATGCTGACCTCCAGAGAATTCTTGGCCAATCTGTCAAGAATTCTCAGTGTACTTAAGCCAGGTGACTGCTTTGCAGAAGACATACTATTTGAATGTTATAGAATTTCTTTTTTTTGTAAAGAGTTCTAGATTTCACTCTGTCATAGGGTAGTATCTACTACCCAAGTTTTGCAGGGTGTACCCATACTTTGGCATATTACTCGAAAAAGATTGAAGTTAGGGGAGATCTATCACAGGACATCAATCTTAATCTTGCTTTGGCATGACTTATTCCCTGGCCTAAACTCTTCAAACTGTCCAGTTTCAGATTTTGCTCTACAAGAATTAGAGTAGGGGGAGTTGTCACAAAACTTTCATTCTTCTTCTCCTTGGATGGTCTGCTCCTTCTTAGTGAAATTCCTGACTGAACTCTGGATTTTATTTGTATCTCCAATAGGCTGTCTTAAGATAGGTGCCCCATGGAGGTACTCAGCAATATGTACCAAAATATATTCTGTAAATCTTGTAAGGGCACGTCCCCACACAAGAGTTGTGAGACGGACAAATATTCAAGTTCAGCATGACTGAAATGCTTATGCAGATTGCAACTGGTAGTCTTGTTTCCTTCTGGGAAAGAAACAGCAACACCATCAACAGAGCACATCTTCAGATATATAAATCTATGCATTTGAGTTTGGTATACTGTAACGCAATTTTGGAGGAGCGGAACATCAGTATTTTCTAAAATCTATCCTCATTTGCAACACACGAGGACAGGACATAAAGATGAATGGTTCTTCACATCACCAAGAGGCCATTACTTACTGTTAGTGGTTCTCCCTGGAGCGCCTGTAGGATAAAATTACTGACAACTCTTCCATCATTCATATGCATTCGAGGACCAAAGGTATTGAATATTCTGGCAACTCTCACTTCAACTCCTTCCTGTAGGCAAAGAAAAAAGAATTGTTACTTCCTTAATAAAGGAGTCTTTCTGCCTAAAAGTGTACATTAACTCTCCCCTGTCAAAGAGCTTTCTTAAGAATCCCTCTTTCAGCTTTCATATGCATTGTTTTCTAATCATGAAACACTTCTAATCGCTCCTCAGCTCTCCTGAAAAATGTAGTGCATACAGCAAGGTAATTTATACTAGTTCTCAGTATTTGTAATGCAAATCTAAATCAGTGCTAGAACAGCTCATAATTTTAGCACGTGCATTTTCTTCTAAGAACTTTCAGATTTTTCAGTAATACCCTTTCAATAACAACTTCTTTCACCTGGGACTTACCTACTTTTTTTGTGCATATGTGAAGTCTCACAGACACAGTACCAAGGTAGTGTTTCCATAGATTACAGAAGTCCAGAGATTAGAAAAGCTCAACATGTCAGGTAAGTACCTTTTATGAAGCCCATAAAGTAAGTGGCTTTTTAACTAGAGCCACAATGTTTCCTAGTGCCCTTCTTATTAGGCTGTGTAAATGCATGCATTACAATCCAAGTCTCCTTCAACGGCAGAGTTTTTTCCAAGAAACATTTTTATCATTTCCAGAAGCCCTTTCTACAGAATATTTTGCAAATCTTCAAAGCAAAATGCAACAAATATGTGAAATTGGTAACTTTCTAGACAAAGCATTTTAACACTGAGTGACTGCAGACTGAAGTAAGCTTTCTCCAGTTTTTTCTGCTGATTGACACATTCATTAGGACAAGCCACAGTTTATGATAAAGCTTACAAGAAGGACATTTGGCCCTTGTGAGCTAAAACATGGCATTTGGCTACTGTTGAGTTCAGAGCAAGACGGTATGCTGTAAGCAGATAGTTGTTACCATCTGAGAGTGACAGTCACATGGCAGGGAGGAAGGTGTCAACTTCAGTGCAGGCCTATGCATCCTCCTCACATTACCTGCTCCTCCCACCTCCCAGAAAAAGACAGCCTTGTATCAGTTATAGGAAATAATTTTTGTCTGAAGCAAACTTTCTTTGCTGCTGATTCAACTGAAGTCACAAGCACAATGTTCTGGAGTTGCAAACATTCCTTCCATAACTATTCCTTCAGAGGATATGCAGGACAATTTGTGTTTTCAATGCCTTTCACTAAGGCTTAGACCAATGCTTGCTGCTGTCTTGGGAGAGGGTGTATGTGGAAGAAGTGTCTTGTTGGTACGTCTGCGGCTCATACACACTTCACTCAGAAGAGACCTGGAAACACATTTTTCTGGGAAATAAACGTAGCTTCATGTACAAGAGACACTTGCAGGAAAAAGTCATCTCTCTTAGGTCTCCAAGTGATTCATAAACAAATGAATCCTCAAAGATGCCATGCGAAAGCAACAGCATTAGTTTTTTACAGGTGAGAGACACGCAAAAGGCACATTTAGTACTTCAGCTATTACTTGGTGTTGACAAATCAGAAACACCAAGTCCCACAGGTGAAGCCCAACACCTCCCAGTATGGAGAAGGTCAAACATTTAATTCTGCTTAACTGCAAGTAAGGTTTCATTTGTCATGATGAAACTTTGTTTATAATTGCAACTAAATTGCAAGCTAACAGTCACCAGGGACGTAACTGTTGTGCCACAGGAAAAGATAAAGTCTTTGTCCAACAACAGGCTTCTATCCACAACAGAGCCAAAAAATAACCTCCCAACATCCACTTGGCCCTGCTGAAGGAGACCCTGGAAAGAAAAGTTTCTCTACATGCAAAATGCATCAGCTGGGAACACGTTCTTTATTTCCTGCTAGCTAAAAAATACAGCAGTGTAACATTTCAAACATATACTTGCAGTAGCATATTACAGAACCATTCCCAAAGCCTTCACTGCACTTGGAAAGACATCCTCTTATAGAGTTGCTCCTCCTTTTGTTTTGCCCCTTAAAAAGGACACTGATTCCTTCAGGAAGGGACTGCATTTTATGTGGGCTTTCCAGATATTGCCATTAATAACAAGTGCAGAAAATAAAGCACTTGGAAGCTAGTATTCAAGATAAAAATAACTCATTCAACAATGCTGACCAAAAAGCCTCTCTTGTACTGCACAAGTTACAGCAGTAGCCTTGTTTTCCAGTATTGGCTGGAAACTAACAAGGGATCTAGAAAAGAAAACAACACATTCTCAATAAGCACTTACTCACAGTCACAATGAATCCATTATTTCTTCTCCCTTCTATTTATTCACCTCACCCCACTGTAATGTTGTCTTTTAAAATGAGTAACTTTTTATTTATAGTATCATCTATAAAGTAAATATAAAATATAAAAGCAAAGCTTTTCTTTGCAGCCTATTGCTTTGAAAAATCTATTTTCTATGCAGCTAAATTTTCATTTGGCCCTTTAAAACTGGAATCAGTTTTTTCAAAAGAAACTATTTTACAAAGAGATTTTGGAGCCAGTAACTTAAAAATAGTCCTAAGTTTTCTTTTGCTGTTTCATGAATATCTCCCTTGAAGTGATCCTTTTTCTATGTAGAGTAACTCTACTCTTTTTTGTATTAATTGCCTATGCATACTTATGGTACACCCTTACCTATGTCCTGTTACTCTGAATATTATCAACATGTAGTAATGACTGACCACTCCACCATATTCCCACTATCAAAGTCAATTACTTCCCCAGATCTGCAGCTGTAAGTCACGTACAGTATTTTATTACATCCTAGGGAAAGGTGAAAAACCTCTTTGCCTCATGTTTACACTGTTAAACAAAAGAGAGCTTGAGATTTATCCCTAATGCTGATATCAAATGTGACCAACTGCTTTCTGTCCTCACAGTTAAAAAAAATGCCTTTCTATAGCAGATTGATCAGAAAGAAAGTTCCTTGAGCAATCAAAAAATAGAGCCTGAGAACAAGCTCATATAAAGCAGGATTGTAGGCTAGCAAATCACTTCAGCTCACTCTGTTATTTAGCAGTATGAATCTGTTCACAGAGACTGTGCCTGTACAGATGAAGAGGGAAGACAGTAAAGATGCAGGAAAGATTGTTATGGCTTACAGAGATACCTCCTCTGAATAACTATTCAAGACTATTCTATAGCTGTCAGCCAAAATGCAGCATAAGTAATCCACTCTCCCCTGCACAACAAAGCTGTCCATGGTTTTCAGCATGAATCTTTACCAGTGCTTTAGTTCTAGAGATCCCAGCTCCAGAAAGTATTAAGCTATCAAGGATGCTATGATAACTTGCTAATTTAAGAAGACCTATTTTACTTTTGTAAGCCTTTCAAGAAGAGGTATCTCCTTGGGTTGACTGTCTTAGAAAATAGATCAACACTGAATACAACTCAAATGTCAAAAGTTTCTTTTAACCAAAACAGTTTGAACATAGCATGTTGTGGCTGTAATTCATAAGGAGGCAAACTTCTCCTATTCTTCAGTGCTTCCTTCTTTGCAAAGTCTGTGGGTCTGTCTGAACAGCACTATGAGTTAGACTGCTCTGCATACAAAATCATGAAAGGAAAAGTTACATATGTCTGCTCTCCAGCAGACACCTGGAATGAAAAAAAATCTGCCAAGGGAAGTCCAGACAGTTGCATCGTTTTCCCTGGGACCTGACAGAAATCTTTACCAATGTTTCAGCTACAGTTACTAAGATTGTTGCCTGCATTCCTTGCTCTAATAGTCACTTTCTTACTGATTCATATTCTTTCCCATGCGTATCAGAGATTATTACTCCCAAAATTGTTCCCAAAGCCCTGACCTGCAATCACAGCACAATTACTACCACAGTGTTCACTGGGTCCATCTGTGATGTGTTTAAGCTACAATGCTCTAAAATGAGGCTTGGTCCAAGAAATTTTATCAATATATGCTGTCAATTGTATAAGCAAAATAACATTAATGCTCAGTTATGAACAGCTTTTTAGAATTGTTTTGCAAAAATAGTGATGCTGAGATCTGAATTTCATAAACAGTAAAGCTCCTGAACAAGCTAGGAAGGACAGCCTCAGTCATCTGACTCTACTTCTGGCATAATGCAGGCCCCTGAACACAACCAAGGCACACCTCCAATCTTATGGTTGAAACGTTACCATTCTTACAGTTCAACACTTCAGCTGTTCCAAGGCAATTCAAAAACTATCACTTAATGTACAACCAAGCCCATTTGCTATCACTGAAGCTCTCAGAGTCACAGAGTTGGTATGAAAAATACGATGAAGAAAGCAGAAGGAGATGAAAAATTTTCCTGTAACATTCCATAGTGATCTGATTCAAAAACTGTTCTGATTCAAACAGGCTGTCTGGAAGTATAATGTAGAAATGTGAAGTAAAACTTAACTTCTATTAGAAACACTATTAGGTATTTAGGGTACCTAGCAATGTGCATGAGGATGGAAATCTTTGGAAGAAATGACTAAAAAATGCGAAAGAAATTTGCTTGTTTCTTCTTTTTCTTGAAGCTGAGGAGATTCTGGAAATATTTTAGCCTGAAATACTGCAAATCCTACTGTTTTAGGCTAGGTCATTCCTACTGAAAATCCTCTTAAAAGCACAATACTTACTTGCATAGAGGAAATGAGACCTTCCCACTAGCAAAAAATAAGGTTTCATCCACCAAAAACAGCGTATCATCTAAACATTACCCACCCCTCTCTTCCCCACACACCAGCTCAAAGGTGTTTGAGAATATATCTGAACGTGGAACAAGCTTGGGCAGACCTCACCCAAAATAAAGTACAAGAAATATGTCCCAGAGCTGCCCCTAGGACAGAGAGCTCATCTGCATCATGGGTTTTCACTTAATGTATGTATGCACTGCAGTTCCACCTTACAAACTTTTACTATCCACTGTAAATCCTGCATAAAATTTATGAGACGCTATCATGACTCATCCTGTGGTTTTAAGATACAGCCCATGATTTTCAAAATTATCTAGTCCTGCCCTTCTGAAAGAATACTGCAGTGTGTACCACAAACCTGCAAAAAATGCAATACCCTACAGAACAAGAACTTCTCATAAAATCTGCAATCTTCAAATGCAAATGTATTTCCAGACCAACAAGGAATATTCTGCTACTGTGAAATACTGGAGACATCATCCTGAACAAAAGAAGTATCACCATTTTGGACCTTGAATGATTTAAGAGAGAACAAAGGAGACAGGCACCTCTGCCTTCTCTGCCTGGCAGAAGAGATAAGACAAAATTACTACAACCTCTATACTAAAATACCATCTCTAAAGTCTTATCACTTCAGCTTTGTTCTGTTTTCAAGGTTTATAAAAGCACTTAGAATTCTATCATTTAAAGGTTTAAAATTCTATAGAATACACTATGTTTGATTTAGACTTTGTGTATTAAGGCTGCAAATAACAAGAAATACTGATACAATTTTCTTTAGTGTGCTACATTTTCTAAATGAATAGTCTCAGAGACTAGCTGAATCACAATTAAGCAAGATTCATATGCAGGTAAATAATCAATGCTGTGTTAGTTAATTATGAGTTTCTACTTCTTGGTTATTACAGGGAAATATAACCCCTTACAGCCCAGGGAAATTGACATGTATATTTTCCCAGACATATTTTAAATTGCATTTTTATCCTCATGTTACTGCCTTTGTCAGAAAACACACATAACATACCGAAGTACTCATATCTTCCATTAAGGTCTGTGTTTAAATCTATATAATTTTAAAACATTTCTAAAATGCTTAAAATACATTGCTTCTACTTAAGCACTCATTAAACAACTTCCTCATTTTGACCTGTATATTCTGATTTTTATTATGTTCCTTCAACATTCCACATTTATCAGTAACGGCCCTACTCAGCCCCATCCACTTTTAGCACAGTAAGGTCACCTCCGTTTAATCTGTCTAAAAACTATTTACTATACTGAAAGACATATTATACCTATTAAGAAGACTAAAGCACATTTTCTACGAGAAGACTGCTCATCTGAAAACACACAACAGATGGGAGCAATAAAACATTCCCATTAAAGAAAACCGATTTTGCAGCAACAGTTAACTGTTCCTACTCAAGACATTCTCTTTTGCCCTCCTACCCCATAATACACATATCGCAGTCTTGCCATACATTGGCCTTCAATAATTGCATAAAACCCACTGAATCTGATACAAGTTTAATACCTGCTTCATGTATGCATAGCACATGGTCTCCGCAACCCGTTTTCCTTCATCATAGCAGGCTCTTGGACCTATTGGATTCACATGGCCCCAGTAATCCTCATTTTGAGGGTGAACCTCCGGATCTATGGAGAAAAAAACACCACCTTAGTTATGATCTATCAAAAGATGACTATATATAATTAATCTTTCAGCAGATAATTTGTATTATACAAGTCAGCACAGCTTCTCTCTGAACTACACATTTAAAAAAATCTTACATTTTAACATGATTTCTTGAAAGTGCAATCACTGGAACCATGAAAATGAGAGTAACAGAATATGAAAAACTAGTACAATAACTGAGTACAACTAAACAACAGCCAGTAACTGCTTTCTCTGAAAGAATGTGCAAGCAGAGGGTTAACTTCAACTCTTCTGTGCAAAGCTAGACTACCTCAAGGGCATAAACAGGACTCCTACCTAATGTACTTCAGGGGAAATATTATAGGCTATGTAGGCAGCACTTTTTACTGTATTTAGAAAAAAGGAAAGCATATTCAAGTTTCATAAAAAAAGAAACAAGGAAAAGGAGATGTACTGCATTTCAGAAAGAGAGTATAACGATGCACCACAATCTATTTATGTTTCTTCTATTTTACCCTAAGCATTCTTACTAGCTATCACTGGGCATAATCAGCTTAGACAATCCTTTGGTTTGATCCAGTATAGAAGTTCTTGATTATAAAATCAAAGAACCAAACAACAATCACCTAGGAACCTCGATGGTGTGTGCTTTATATGCTTGAAAAAATACAAACACTGCATTGAATTTCCCCCTTTGCTGTCTTTATGAAGCTATCATTTTTACAGGGTTTGAAGTTTGCATATGTTACTACAAAACTTCCAAGTGTTGCAGGCTAATTTTTGAAACAACCTTGACAGCCAGTTCTGATCAAATCTTGCTGATTTTATGCTGCTCAGATGTGATTGCACATGAATTCGTGCCATATGAAAGCCACAGAGCAATGGTAAACGCATAGAAGTTTCACATGATTATAAAAGTCTGTAGCAATCTTAAAAAGGCCTGAAAAGATGCTGTGGGAAGGGAGATAATCCAGAAAGGAGTTTATTCAGTTAGAGAAAAGTCCTTGGGGCTACCATTTTTCTCTGTCGAGCCTGACTATGGATAATCTAAGGCATGGAAAGCAGCAGGAATGCTGCACATGTTCAAGACACTTATTTAGCTGGTCAGTCATCCTAGTTGGGTATTTGCTTTGAATCGTGACTGAAGTTGCTCCACCAAAAGTGTACCTGGAGAAGCATTCTTTGTCCTTCCTCACTTTTTTGCTCACAAACCTTTGTATCTTGTAACACAGATGACCGTTTTCTGTGTTTATTTGTTTGTTCTTTATAGCTGAGGCTCTAAAATCTACTCCCGTTGAGCAGGTGACTGTGCCTGCCTATCTCCACTAAACTTGCAACTTTGCTATCACCAATGAGGCAAGAGTTCAGAACAGCAGGAAGTTTCTCTAGCAGGCACACGGTCTGTTACACATCCCAAGAAAGTACCAAAGATTCTCGCTGCATCCAGTCACCATTCTGTCATTCTCTCACTACTTCACTTCTAACAGTAAAAGGAAGATGGAGAACACTTGCTGAATATAACATTTTAAGTGACACCATAAGAATCTGCATGCACAACCACTATTTTCTTAGCTTGGAGGTTACATTCTTGTCTCTCACACACCAGGGCAGTTGCTAAATCTTGACAGTACAATCCATATGGGATGGGGAAAAGATACATAGATTTACTACTGAAATAATCTTTCTTCTCAGGTTTTCATTATGGCATCTGGACTTTAGAGTTCAACACTCAATTTCCCCACAAGCCCTTTGGAAAAAGAGACATAAACCAGGACATAGGAAAGGTACAGAAAACACTCCAAGTCTCCTGACATTACTCTTGACTAGAGATGTAAAGTAAGCACTGTAAACGCCCTTCTCACATTTTAAACTGTGAGAAGTGCATCTCATAAAAATGCAAGCTAAGACAGTGATGAAAATCTTTAATTCTGATATCTGACAAAAGATGTGTAAATTCCTTTTACACAGTTGTATCTGAAGAGCTCTAAGCATTGTTTTATTCTTCTTACCTCCATACACCTCTGATGTAGAGGCCAGCAGCAGCCGTGCTCCGACACGTTTAGCTAACCCTAAATTTTGGGCAACGGAGAAAGAAGAACATAATTACAGCAGGTGCAAGAATCTTTCAGTCATATTAGCTGCTTTAGTGTGATCCTGTTTGACATGTTTTTATAGAGAATTCAATTTGTCTCACTAGGCAAATCTAGCTATAAATCACAACCATAGCTCCCACTCCCAAACTAGAAGACTAAAAACCAGCAGAGCAGTACCCACATGTGATGTGTTTGCTTCTGGGACTAAAAGTTGCACTGAATCAAGATCCAAGAACTTAGTATATTACAACCTAAATAAAGGCCAATGAAGCATAAGCCATTCCACTTGGGAAATCAGGATCTTGAAACAACACAGTATGATTACTAAATCCTTCTTTAAATAGCTTAAAGACAAGCCATATAAAGAAATTGATATAGAATGACATGTTGTAGGACAAAAATCAATCATTCCCCCTTTATTATGCCCTTTTAAACTGCCTGGATGATCCTACCCATCACTTGAGATTATCCTGCACTCCACTTCAACGGCTTTCTGCTCTTCAAGTTGGCATAGAAAATCAAACAAATCTCTCACTTTTGCCATTGTGGTACCTCAATAGCTTCTAAATCACTTGATTCTCTAAATTATACTCTCTAGAGTGTCACTCAAATGAGAAACTCAGCTGAGCTAATGCCCAGGAGTTTTTTGACTCTTAATAATTCTTAGGATCACTGACACCCAGATCAATCTGCAAATACCAAATGGAACAAAGATGGGAGGAAAAAACAGTGAAAGCTTGAGCTCTTCTTTTCACAGGCCCATTCCCAGCATCAAAACTCACAGACAAAGCTGAAAACATTGCCTTGTAATTATCCAGCACAAAGCTAGACATTAAACATTGTTTCAGAATTTGCTAGCCAAGGCATGTACAAGAGAGTGCATCCTGGGAATGTTCCACAGTCACCAAAGTGTAAAGCGCAGTCATGAACACAATTTTGCTGTAAACCCCATGCTCTTCATCGTTCCTATGACTTCTGCAATTACTGCACACTCCATAACCAAGTTATAGGCATGAAGTTCTTGTGCTTTGACAGCCACGTTGTCAGTGTTCACTTGCAGACATATTTAAAGGAAAAGGACAAAAATCTTCAAAGAGAAGAAGCCCTAACCTTATTTTTCTTAAAACCCCAACTTTTTAGAACGTAGAACTCATCTACTTCATCCTCCCCTCTGCCCAGATTATATCATACCTAACCAAGTAAGAAAAAAAAAATCCACTTACCCAGCATGTTTAATGTTCCAATAGTGTTGGTCTTTAATGTTTTTATAGGATTATACATGTAATTTGGAGGAGAAGCAGGAGATGCTAGATGATAGATCTGGTCCACTACAGAAAAATGGAGGGGGTAGCATTATTATTTTCCCACATAACATATTAAATGAAAAAGTATTAGAGTCAAGAAACAAGTATTCCTTTGTGCATTTCCTAGCACTGGAACCCAACACTTCCTGCATTGCTACCTACAACCTGCTGCAACCCTTAGAAAAACTTTATTTTTAGTAAAACAGTACCTAGAGAATAATGTATCTATCATTATCCTGTTGACATGGATACAGATTTCTGTGTTGGTGTCCACACTTTCCATTTGTAGAAAAATTTAGTTATGAGTACTTCAGAAATGTTTAGAAGCTGCAAAAGTATTTGCAACATTCTGTTACCCTCAAGTTTTTAAGCGACTACAAGTTTCAGATTATTTTTCTGAAATTGAATCTGAAGCAAAAATGGTAGAATCCTTTTTTCAATACTGGGAGGAACTATTTGGAAAAAGTAAATACTGTATTGTAATTGCTAAACCATCTGTCAATGAAACACTAATGGGCTTTGTATTTATATATTAAATATATACAGCAAGATACGAGCATGGAACTTTTGTCCTTTTTTACCTGTTACTTAGATTCTGTGCAATGCTTTGAATTACACAGCATTTTAGCTTTAATTAAAAAAACAAACACACAATCCAAAATCCACTAAGAGATTTCAGCACGATCCCCCACTCCATTATGAAATATGATTAACCAACGCACTAGGCAAAATTCATAGCCTGAGATAAGAATTCAAAGGTTGGAGATACTACAGGGAAACAAAAGATTTTTTTGTAAAATTATAATAAAAACAAACCAAAACTGGACTCATTTTCCCAGGCAGTGTCTGATACTCAAAAGCTCAACCTGCAAGTCTTTCATAACACAACTGTTGTAAATATGCAAATGTCTTTCTGTCTTCTATATAAAATGAATCACAGCCAGCCAGAACTACGGAAAAAAACCCCCATGGATAAGCAAATGAAAAAAGAATTAAACATAAGATCAAATGAGAGTGATGTTTAAGAAAGAACACAACAGCTACACCAACATCATCCAAGAAAAGCAATCAAAAGATGATGCAAGAATTAGAATGGTTGAACAAAAGAAAGGGAAAATAATTCCTTCTTTGTGTTTCAAAAGAAAAGTTAGTTGTTTTGAGGTTTTTTTAAAGAAAATAATGACCAAAATAAGGAGAAGTTACTTCAAGTCAAACCTCACCCCAGAGAACAACTATCAACATAAACATAGGATGAGCTAAGGTAATCTGTATGACAGTCACTGCAAGTCTTACTGTCTTGACTGTCTGTAATGATATTTGACAGTATGCTAACGCAGATGCCACAAAATAGATCTACTTCTTATACGTTGCTGTGTTCTCTTGGTCTACAGCTGTTTATCTCTAGAGCAGAGATGAACAGATGCCTAGAAGATGTCAAAACAGCCCAGAAAGCTAGAGAGAGAGAGAGTTTTGGCAGATGTGTAACACTGGTGAGGATTTATGCTCACATAAATAGGTGCAGAGATGTAAAATTTCATGTAGCAGATTTTCTGCTATTTGTTCTTGAATGATCAGGAAATACTACATCCAACCCTTATCAACTTGGGTGCAGCATCAAGAGAAAGCTTGTCACACAAGGCACCTGAAACAGCAACACAAATAGCACCCAAAGACAGCCTGATACAGTGAGAGCTGGAGGAAGAAAGCTCCTAGCTCGGGCTTGATTCCAAGCTCTGCCCGTGTTGCAAATGCAACTGAAATTTTTGGGATTCTGTCTGCAACACGAAGCTAGTTAATTGCTCGGTGTGATGAAGTGTGATGTGGAATAACTACTCCTCACCTTGCTCACTGTTGACACTGTAAGCTTAAGCAGTGAATAAAATGTTAATCAACTTTTGTGCTGGGGAAATAACGCAAAAACCTAGCAAAGTTTAACTGGTTTGTTGAACTCTCACACGCCTCCTACAGATGAGTCCTGAATATGAATAAAATACATGAGTGCCTCAAGTCATGCCTTTGAATGTAAGTATCCCCTTCCCACAGAGTGGTACTGTCATGAAACCAAAGACAAGGTGTGGACTGGAAGCCAGCAAAAAGAATGGTCAGCAAAGATGGTGACTGCTGCTTGCAGGCAGCACACAATTAAAGCACACTGCTGCAGAAAAATGAACAAAGCAACAGCTGAAGTCAACTGCAGCCAACTTCAAAGTTGAACTCTGACCTGAGTTTTATGCTGTTTCTTTCTACCTATTCCTTCCCAACCCTTTATAAATCTAGTTTTCAACAAGCTGTGGTGGAATTTTTGCAGTATGAAAATGGCACTTCAAAAGCATTGTGGTCTGTCAGTAATTCACTGCCCAATCCTAATCTGTCAAAGCGGAAGTGAACTTCCTGCCTCCCTCTTCATCCACTTAATTTATTTTTTTTAAATACTTGCTGAATTTTTCACATACAGCAGCTCTCACAGGAGTGGTTTCTTTAATAGCATGTGGCAATTCAGACAAACAGAGTCAAGAACTACCATTCCTTTTGCTCCACAAGGATAAAGCTAGGCCTGTGATTATCCAAGTGGTCATATAGCTGTTAGCTAGAAATAAATGCAAATAAAATACAAACCCCCAAAAGGTCCTTATAATCTTCATTTATTTATCTTTAAACAAGAAATGAAGTGTAATGAAGAGTGCTGAAAAAAAAAAGAGAGAAAGAAAGAAAGAAAAGAGAAAGTACTCTCCTCCTTTCTGTCCTTCATTCCTCCTTTGTGTACCAGCTAGCAATTGTTTTAAATCAAACAAAGAAAAGGAGCTGGGGGAAAAACAAGGTTTTGCTTGCCAGAGGTACAGTCTTGCCTGTGTCTTACTACGGTTTGCCTCAATGAACTTTTTCCTGTATGCACAAAGGCAAAAATAAACCCCTGTGCTGAACAGGTTCAGCACAAGCAGAACTAGCAGAGAGGGAAGATGGGGCATTTGCCAAGTGTCAGATGGCCACCTTCTGGATCAAAGGTATAGGCAACCAGGCAGCTACACGACTTCTTCCTCATGCCTGGGAAGGAATCTTTAGTGTATCAGGCCTTAGACCAATGAAAAATATCACTGTTTTTCCAAAACATTTAGAGAATGCTGGACATTTCAGTAGGGTGAAAAGATAAGTTTCTACCACAAACTTGTCATATTTGATCAATCTAGCTGACAATGTTGAGACAAGAATAATTACTTCTCCTTCTACCTTCCCTCTATTAACTGTTAGGTCTAAAAAATACTTTCTTTTTTTTGTCTCAGAATTTCAGCAGGCCAGCCAGACAAAGCCATCTACCCAGCATGGCTGACAACCTTGTGTGCTGTAGCACCAAGCTGACAGTTATTTAGGATAGCAGGCAACTTAACTCTGTTCCAGCCAGAGCTGTGGAAAGCTATTCTAGCTACAGCTTCTCACAGGATTAACTCTTTGGGTGCCTGGGACAGTTTCTACTGGAGGACAGAAAGAATTACATTTAGTAATTGACCTCCACATCTTTCTTCTTACATGAGGTAAAGAAAAAAGTTTTAATTCTGCCCACTAAGAAGCCTTGAGCTGGCTTTACAATTAAGTCATAGTGCAATTATTTGAAAATAACCATGTGAATGGTTGCGCAAAGCTTTACATAAATAAATAAGAACCATAAAAGAAGAACAAATTTTAACAATAAAATTCTGCTAGTTTTGTACATAACTCACATGGGGGATTAGAACTTTGTAAACCATTGTGAACACAGCAGTAAGCAGTTTACCAAGCACAGGACAGTAGACTAGTGATAAAAAAAATTTAAAAAATTAGATATGTTACAATTCTACTGAAAAAAAGGCAAAAAATCTAAATTCATTTCAAAATAGCACAGACATAGAAGCTGGCATAAACATTCAAGCCAGGTACACCAGGTGCATAAAGAATTCTATTTTCAACATAAAGTTTACGTAATATATTGTAAAGTAAATAGCAACCAACATTTGTCAATTATGCCCTTTTTGATGTAAAAGGCTAAAAAAAAAAATTCCCCAAAATTTAGCATACATGGAATTTGCAATACCTAAATCTGGACACAAACATTCTGTCTTGTGTTTTCCTTAATGCTAAACAAGAATGATCAGTATAATCACTCACTTGTCTAAAATACTGCAATAAAACTACCTTCTTTCATATAATCTTAATTTTCTAGCCCTAATGCTGCATGTGTTCTTCATGCTTCCTAAATGAGGGAGGAATCTACCACCTTTCCTATGATAGCAAATGACCTTCATCTTCAATTTCTGCCTTCAACATGTGTCATAGTCCCAGAAAGGACTGAACAGGTCACTAAGTCCACTAAAGACCTGCATCCATCACTCTATTTGCTAGTCAGGAAGTACTAAGCAGAAAAGCTTTGATCAGAAGCATACAAACAGTTTCTACAGCCTGAATATATGGACTTTTCTTGCAAAAAACCCCAGCTGTGCCGATTTCATTACTGGAGGTTAGGCCAGAGAAGCTGACACAGTGAAGCGAGACATTTCTATTGCCCTGAACTAAAACGGACTACAAAAACAGGTTCATTTTCCTGATGCTAAAAATGTTGCCTTGTAACTTCAGGCAAACTAGAGTAACTTCATAAAAGTTTACCGTATGGTTCATACTGGAGCAGTTTTGGAGAGCTTCACACCAGACCACTGCACTTGGCTCTGGACTAACAAAATTGACTAGCGCATGTTACCCTCCACCTTGCTGTAACCTTCCCTGACCGTACAATTTAAAACCAACAAGGTGAATGTATTAAGCAATGAGAACAAAGAATAGGAAGGAAAAATCTGGGACAGAAGTATGGAACCAAAACAAACAAAAAAGCACAATATATTAAAGATACTCCTGCGTCTGTATTTGTGTGTGCTTTAAGTTGCCAGTGAGATGACCTGAAGACTAGAACAATTCTGGGATACTGTAGAACTACTCTTTAGGAAAATGTTACCATCCTGATTTCTGGAAGGCTGTTATTCACAAGAAGGCTATAGCCTATTATTTTGACCGATTTTGTAAGACTGTTGGTTTTAGCCTTAAAAATCAACTCAGACCCACAAGCCAGCAAAGTCCTTAAAAATAAAATGCTTTTTTGGTCCCAGTCAAGCAAATGATTTATTAAAGTTCTATAAATATTGTTATTTTACTTACCTATATGTGTGAAACTAACTACTACAAAACCTCCTGAAAACTCTGAAATCCAACATAATTTCCACTATGTGTATTACATGCTTACAGCATGTAACTCAACTTGCAAAATGTGTTTTTATTCCATTATTTTAAAAGCTTTTCAGTGAAAGTCAAAAGAGCCAGAATACCTTTGTCTTCACAACTCACTGAAATTAGAGCCAATATTTAAAAAATGTTTTTCCAGAAACTGGACTGCTGGCATTAAGAATAAAAACAAAACAACAAACCAAAACTGAACAGCTTCAGTTAACTGAAAGAACTGAAGATCAGCTAATCTCAGAACACAAGCAATGAAACTGTTTATAATTACCTACCGCTTACACTTTACTTTTCTCTCATTTCCTGTTATATTAGGTAGGCAGTGCACATGCATTTGTCTTAAGAAGTCTTTGAGCATCAGAGTGGAACTACTATTCACTACTCTGCCCAAAAAGAAATAACCTGTTTTCTTTTCAGCTGCCACCAATTTAGAAGCATTTAGAATAATTATATATATATATATTTAAAAACATACTGTCCATCTGTGGCTAGGGAAGTGAAATCAGTTCAACTGAGTCAACTGTTTCCACTGTTGACTGTAAATCAGTCCATTTTCACGGCTGTTTTTGATTCAGATTTGTGAAAGGTCTAGTAAAACCAAACCAAACCAACAAACAATACCCCCAAGCAACCAAAAAGGTCTAAGTGTGTTCCTGTGAGCTGCGAACCAGTTCAGCTGAGGACATCTTTCAGATACAGGAGGTGGCAGGTTTAAAGGAAATGCAGACCTATCACTCTACAGAAGATGGTTTCAAAGCTTCCAAAAGTTGCTGAGGAAGCGGGAACAAGAAATGCCAGTGGGAGAAGGGTACAGGCTATGCCTGTCTGATGTTTTCTTCCAGATTTATTTAACTGCTGTAGCTATTGCAGACAAGAAGGTATGTGCACCTAATGGCAGCTGAAAACTAGACCTCAAGACTGAAAACTGAGAGGCATTTCTTCCTTGCTAGGGGTCCAGCTTGTGGAATGACCATGTCCCAACTTATGACAACACTCTGAAAGTGGCTTGGTGTTTTGTGTGTGTGTTTTGGGGGATTTTGTGGGGTGTGTGGTCTACTTTTTTTTTTTAGGGTTTTGTTTGTTTGTTTCCGTGTGTATGTGTGTTTTTAGGTTGGGTGTCTTCTTTGGGGTTTTGTTCGGGTTTTTTCACATGTATTCAAGTATAACAATATTTCACAGTAGAAATACACACTTTGGTGGCTTAAGGTTACATTTAAAAAGTATTTTTTACTACACAGAGTCAACTCTAATGCAAAGATGGGTATAAACACGACAGCACTATTCCTCAAGTCACTATGTAAACCAAGTACATTGTTAATAATGTACATTTATTTAATATAAAATTTTTTTGGCACTTTTTCATGCAATTCTATTACCCTGAAGTGGATTAGATTACACCAGATCAAGCATTCATTCTCATTTGTTCTCCAAGTAGTATCTGCGTGTCTTTACACTACAGTTTGTAGGAACAAGCCACAGCGCTCTCAAAGTGACTATCCTGGGGCACTTGTAATCTTAATGAATGTAGAGAATGAGGCAGAAAATAAGTAAAGGTGGATTTCTATACTTTTCTTCCTGATAATACAAAAAAGAGTAATTAGAGATTATTTTCTTTACAGACTATCCTTCAGAAAAAAACCCGTCTTCCTGTACCAAAAAAGTGCCCATTTACTAGTGTATTAAAGCTCTATATAAGGGTCAGGCTGAAATCAAAGTATCTTTAAAAACACAGAACTCAACTATAACGGGAAAAAAAAAAGGGTTAATGTAACTATTTCAGACTTTTTTTTTTAACTTTCCATCTTCTAAGATTCCCCAACTACTTTCATTTCATTAAAGAATTCAAAGCCCTTGTTCTTCTGCTTGAAAAAAATCAGATGAAAACTTGTGGATTTTCCACTGACAATTCTAAATGCTAAAGCAAAGGAAATCCTAGTAGAGGAGGAGAAAGACATTCAGCACTACAGTTAACTCAAGTTATCACAGGGCTAAGAAATAAGATGTGTGTTTAGGTGATTTATCATTGTCTCTGGCCAACCTAGATCAAGATCCAAGCATGCTGAGTGCCACTGCATGTCACAGATCAAAGATACTGATGCAGTCAAGGCAGACGATGCGTAGGCATCACTGTGAAGCTGAAGGCTACACATCTTGAGACTAAATTCACTTTTCCACATCAAAAGTAAAAGCACTCTTCTTCCTAGACCAGAAATGAGGTCTCTTTCAGAAATAAAGCACTGATTACTCTCTCTGGAATTCAACTGTCAAACAACCTTATATAACCTGGTTTAAACAGGACAGCAAATACAGAGCAATTCTTTAGACACAAACCTACTTTTTATCATGACTTCACAGTCATTTCAACTTCTCTTTACAAGTAAAAAGGAGAAACTGGAATTAAGAAAAAAAGTATCTGATCTATATGCCAACTTGTTAATCTGTTACAAAAACTATCCCCCATTGCCTCATTGGACTATAAACTCTGCAATGAAATAAAATTTTATCATGGTCTTACACTAGTGTATGAAAGTTAATTTTATTTTAACACTTAGCCATGCCAGCTTCAATTTACACTGTTGGAAGATGAGAAGACATTCAATAAACTACCCACTGAATAACATGTTATAATTAGTTGTCAGTACTAAATGGGGAACTGGTGTCTTAATTACACAGGACAGGCAGCTGAAGGATCTCAGAATTCCCATTCATTAGTGCCTAGTTAGCTGGGCAACTGGATTAGCAACAATGATAAGTCTCTGAGAAGGCCTCAAGTGTAACCAGTTAGAAGGAAGGTAATGCAGGGGAAAGATCAGAAAAGCTGACAAATTGAACTGGCTGGGGTATGAGCTACCAGCACCTGGAGTCAATTAATAAGATCCTTGTTCCATTATCCTGTCAGTGGAAGCAGAAGTTTGAAGTAAAATAACAGGCAGTAACTGAACCGGTGCATTGTCAGAACAGAGTAGGAACACGTGTTTTTTTAGGACTGTTTTAGTAGTGTTGCCAGGAATTAATCACAAGCAATAATACAAGAGATGCAATTACTAGAGATATTTCCTGTGAAATGCCATCCACTAAAATCCAGCAGGAATTTAAAAAAAAACCAAAAACCTTCAACCATTTTTTTGTTTTAAATTAGTAACTATATTGCTATGGAGTTTTAAAAGGATGGCGCAAACTCACCAGAACTGCAGTGTAATTTGAGTAATGCTTTGACTCATATAATTCGATACTCCCATAGAAGTCTATGAAAGCTATGACTGTATCTCTCAAATACAACTATGTTAATGCTGCCTTAAAAATCTGGCACAATAGTTTGAGGTTTATCTTAGTTCAGATGTTGAGCTACTACTTTGAAGCAGAATGTACTTTTGTTTCTTTCTTTGTTTAGGATTGGTGGGGTTTTTTGTTGAAAACTAGGGAAATCCAGTGCTACTGTTTTTCAATTCTACAGGCTGTAGAATGCCTGTACCAATGTTTTCTACAGAAGACACTTAAGGCAACTAAGGAAAGTCAACCTCCTCTCACCTGACCACACACAATTGCAGGATGCATGTTTAGTGTAACTGCAGCCCTGAATTAAACTGCTCAATTCATGAAATATCTGGACCACAGATCTTGTGTGTAAGCCTGTGCAGGTACATAGGGAAGTGGGATAATGCATGGGACAGACAGACTGACCCACTGCCATCTTGCCTTCTCACAAAATCAGTCACATTGGGATCTTTATAAGGTCTCCCTCCCCCTGTCCTCTCAGAAAGGAAGAAATGATTTCAAAGACAAAAGCGCTCTGTACCTCTTACTCCAGGCCGGTCACAGAAAAAAGGCTAATAATAAACAAAGCACACAGATAGATCAACCCAGAATTCAATGCATAAACTTCATTTCGTTACAGACACACAACTTAGAAGGTTAAAGCATAACAAAGTGCAAATACTAAAGCAGAGACTACCTACCTTCAATGTACAGGGGCTCAACGACATCATGATTTATCAGTTCGAAGTTCTCATGACCAATCCAGTGCTCCACATTTCTTTTCCTGCCCGTAAAGAAGTTGTCCACAACTGTAACCTCATGGCCATCCATCATTAGTTTGTCAGTAAGATGAGAACCCACAAACCCTGCTCCTCCAGTTATCTGCGTTAGGACAGTTGGTATAAATTTCTTTTTCTTTTCACAGAAACACTAGACAAAGTCTACAAACACGAAGACAGAACAGTAGCTTTCAGATTTTTGCTTACACCAGGGGAAACAATTCCATTTCCACATCTATTTTCTTTTCCAAGATTTACAGTAGTTAAAATTTCAAGAGACATACTTGACACATTTCATCACTGTTGGGCTAGAAGTTCAGCTACCTTTTCACATGAACAAAATCTCTTTTTCAGATTACATTATTTTCCCTTTTTTCCCCTTCAAATTGGATTGTGCTCTTTTATGTGACAGCAAGTCTAAAAAGACGCAGAAAGGTAAGAGGAAAAATTTCTGCAAATCCCGTTTCTCAAAAAAAGAAAAAAGGTATGACAGAATGCCAGGTTATTTTCATGTCAGATTTATAGTATCTGACATGTCAAATCCAGTTTTTGTCTGTTTAAATTGAAGACATGCTGGGTGTTCTAACTACTGTAAGTTTTCACCCAAAAAGGAGGAAGGGAATTCTTTGAAGACTCTTCATTTAAAATATCTGCTGAAACCAAAATAATTCCTTTTGTGTTTTAATGCATCCATAGCTTACATCATTCTGGCCAGAAGAGGTCAGGCAGTTGGACTAGATAATCTTTGCAGGTCCCTAACAACTGGAAAAACTATATACCCTATATATTCTATACCATCAGCTCTGACATGCAGCATTTGCCTGTCTTGGAACTTTCTGATATTTTACTGCAAAGAGACAAGCAGAAATAAAATATTTAAAATCTTGTATTCTTGCTTCATTGCAGATATAGAAGAAACAAGAAAGTTAATTATTTTTTTCCTTTTTTGCACCAC
Organism: Atrichornis clamosus; assembly: GCA_013400975.1. Taxonomy (NCBI): domain Eukaryota; kingdom Metazoa; phylum Chordata; class Aves; order Passeriformes; family Menuridae; genus Atrichornis; species Atrichornis clamosus. The sequence continues at coordinate 57,942 of WBMZ01006422.1, forward strand.
AGACTAACAGCAAACAAACAAAAAAATCACTGATTCAGTACTAAAGCATTCAGCACAATAAGTAGAACTGCAAGCTGCATGACACATCCAGACTGATCTATCTAATGAAGCAATTATTTTCTCTGCATTTCATAAGCTGTTTTTAAAAACAAAGACATGACAGATCACAGCTCTCAAAAAGTGGACTTGTAATACGTTATATGACTGCATGATCAAATTTACATTTTGAAAGTGATTCAGCTGTTGATGTCCATTCTTTAGCTGTAGTGACAACTAAACAATGAAAGGACAAGGTGTAATTGTCAAGTAGGAATCTAATGAATGGATCGTGTGCTACAATGACAAAGTGCTGTGTGGAGATGGATGAAATGCCTGAAGTTCTTTCATTTTGGGTTAGTCAAAGGCTAAACATTTATCCTGCCCACTGCCCTGCCATCCACTATTTTAAACAGCGAAGATTAGCAGATTCTTTTTTAAACTAAAGAAAATGCAAAGGAAAGCTACCAAAGATTGAAAAGGAAAAAAAAAAAACAAACCCAAGAACTACATCTGTTTTCTTTTGTAAAAACTTGGGTGTCCACTTTTTGTGTTCTCAAATTTGTTTGTATTACTAAAAATTCAGGGGCAGTAGTGTGTCAAAGCAACTTAAGTACCAGTTAATAAAAGAATCATTTAGTTTGTCTATTTAGCATTCTTTTGAGTTTGTCAGGGCTTACTTGTAGCAGATTCAACATCTTATTCAATTTCTTGACAAACCTGAAGGAGAAACATGATTTAGGAGAAACCGTCTTGGAGAGAAAAAAATAATCTCAAGGCTCCCATTAATGCTGCAGCAGAGAGGAGGGAAGAGCAGGTTTCTGGCAGAATGGTGTAAACAAGTAAGGAAGAAGAGAAGTAACTGAGGGAGAACAGCCCTCTGCCATGTACCACCACTTACCAGGGAAAAAAACCCCAACCCATGCACAGAAAACCTAGTGCCATAAGCTTATCCTGACTTGAAAGCCAGCCTTGGCCTTTTTTGTGGTGACCAGGACAAAACTTTTCTATAGAAGAGTTGAAACTACTCCTTCAACTGACACCCAAAGAAAACCACCGCTGCTACTTCTATTTCTATGATTCCAGAGAAGACAAACTCAAGGTTTGCAATATATGTCTTTGGTGCAATAAAAGGAAGTACCTTCTTCCCAATACCCCTTTTGAAGAAATCCGTAACAAAGCCGAGCACTGCTTGCAGCACTATGCTATATGCAAGAAAAAAAAAAAGCACAAACCAATTTTTTCTGGAAAGAGGTTTCCAATAACTTTAAACCTGCAAGTAGTTTTTATGGTAAATCTAGGTTGGCTTTATTAACATATCACTCCCATGTGTGTCAAAGAAATGAAGAAATGATTGAAAAAGGAGCTGAATTTCCCCTGGGAAAGTAAAAAACTGTGTGAATTATGTTTTTTTATCATTATTTGAGACAACATTAAAAAAAAAAGAAAAGATTTATCACGGAAATTCTTTGTACAACTTTCCTGTAATCACTCCTAAAAACATCATTTCTGAATATTACTTCCTGCAAATCACAATGCCATATTAATCTACATAATCACATGTTGTACATGAATCATACCCATATCAGAACTGAAGCACCAGCATCTGGGGTTTAAATAGGAATTCTTTATGAAGACATTATTAATAAAAATATTTAATTACTTAGCAGTGCAAGTATGCTTGGTGACTTCAGCATTTACTAAAAGGCACAAATATTACTGTTAATTATCTCCACTAGAGTTTATCTCCACTTACAAGTTTATCTATTTATTGCATGAGTTCATTTCTGCTGTCTGCAGTCATATTCAAAGCACCTAATATCCCATAAGGAAATTAAATTCATTTTTTATTTTCTACTTTTATTAGTTTACTATATTCAATTAAAAAAACCCCCACCCAACAGGCTGAACCAATGGCAACGCCATCTTCCATAATAGCAGAAGTCCTTCTCTTGCATACGAAAGCGTGTGGCCCAGCCACTTGGGAGAACTCAGGAAATAGATAAATCATGCACAACAGGATAAAGACCTCTTTTCAATCGAAGTGACAAAGTATGCAGTCTCAGCTGAGATACCACCACTACCAGAAATCATCTCCAAATAGATGCAACGTAATAAATAATTGGTAGAACTGTTGTCTGGTCAGGACAGCAGGCATCTCCAGGCTGGAGCTGGAGACTGCATTCAGAAGGAAAAAGTATTCTAGAAATTCTAGTATTCTGCATTCTAGAAAAAGATCAGTATTAACAAAATACAAAGCACATGATCTACCAAAATTCACTTGGGTAGCCGAATCTTGAGAATTTTAAAGTGTCATGGAAGGTTTATATGTGAACTTCAGCTACTCAAAAGAACACAGATTATTATTTCACCTAGGATTATGACAGCAACTCTGTAACAGAAGGGAACTGGCCACATGGGCAGGAAGGCTGTGAATGCCCAGCCGAGCTGGCACAAAGCTAGTCAGAACAACTTGCCACTCTTTTTGGCCAGCTTTCTTATCAGCAATTTAAACTCTACAAAACACACAGACACCAAAAAGCTGTTCACCTCCAGGTCAGCCAAAAACACTCCTATTCCAACTACTTGCCATCTCTATTGAAGCAACAGATTTCAACAAAAAATCCAGTATTTTTCAGCAGCAAAGTCTAAAAGTGAACATTTAAGAGCTGCACAGCCTGTTAACAGCTTTCACTGACACTTTTCTTGAAAGTACATTCTCACACAGAAAACATGACATTAAGGTTACTTTATTACCCTTGCAAACACATGAAGCACACAATTTAGGAATTTTCAGAATTAAACCTCTCTCTGTTTTCCTCAGTTTATTTTCCATATTCAACAGGGGCACAGGGAGTCTACAGGTCTCCCTCCTTCAGACTGTCACAAAAACGACAGAACATCATTGCAGAACTGAACTAATTTGGTTACACTTATTCTTTGTGAAATTTTGCAATAGCAATGAAGATTACTGCCTAACAATGCAGTAAACCAAAATTTTTTTATGTGCATCTTTTCAGTGTCTTCAAAATTTTGAAGTCAAAGCAAACAGAAGCCCCAGTTAAGCCAGGCACATTAGCAGGGTTTTGTCCTAGACTTTACTTTCTGCTACAGAGGCAGAAGTTCATACTGTATTTTACACATCTCAAGTAGCTATACTTTCTCTGCTTTCAAAACAGGGAAAAATTTTTCTTTCCCCCTCAGACAAAAAGAAACAAGGAAAAATATAGGTTACAGATAACTTCAAAAGTGTTTGCAGACACAAGTAGAAAGCTGATGTTGCAGCACGATTTGTTAGGTTTAAGAATGCCTTGGACAACTATTTGTCCTGACTTAACCTGCCATTCTCTTCTGCCCTCAGCTGCTTATGATGCTTCAAAATAACAGAAACAACAGAGAAGATACAGAGAGATGAACACTCCCTGCAGAGCAGCTTATTTTCTAGACTTATGACAAGATTTTGCCCAATTAGGTCACACAAGGTTTCTGTCAAGATGTGCCTAGAAAGTTTCCCAGTCTCTGCAAGTTTAAGCCATCTGGGAGCACACACAAAGACCCTTTGGCAATGTGATCCTGAGATGTTACAGGCAAGAGCAGCTTAACTGGCAAGTCAAACTTCCAAAGTAGAGTGCAAGTCTATTGTTCATATGCTGAGTTTGAGAACATTAACACAAAGTAAGTGAAGCACTACCCTAAACCCTGTGCAACACACATGACCATACAAGGTAATATACTTTATCCCTCTCATGTCTTTAATTAATCCTACAAAATTGATTACATTCCACAGAATTATCTGGCATTTTCCCAAAACAACCTCTGAGTAAACACCAACTTACCAGGATTCTTTTACGATCCTTTTCTGATAAAAATTTCACTGGTGGGTATTTCTGGGTGAAACTACAGAACATTTCAAAACAAAAAAGAGAAACTAAGTAAGTTTCAGCCTTGTTTCTTCTTTCACACACCTGTCTTTGAAACATGAGAAACTACTCTGAAAACCTCCCATTTTTAAAATTGTGCTAAGAGTATATTTAATTCTTTATTGTAAAAAAGGATCTGGGTCAACACAAGAAAATCCCTATGCACGGTGAAATATCAAAATTCATCTGCAACAAGTACGTTGAAAATTTCTGCTGGATTTTATGGAATGAAATAGTTGACTTCTATCTTTTGAGAGCAGAACTAGTGCCAGGCATGACATCACAAGAGAATAAAACAATAAAACATGAGCAGCAAGTGGGCACTTTTTAAAAAACATTTTAAAAGGCAAACAACCTTCTTAAAAGTTCTGGAAAAGAAAGCAAGTTGTGTTGACTTACCTCACTGACTTCAAACACTTCTCCTTGAAGTTTCAATGTGAAACTTACAATATAAAGTTTTAATTCTTCTTGAAGTTTACAACAATCAATATATAAGTTTACAATCAGAATGTTGAAGAAACACATTCTAAGATAATTCAACAATTTCTACCAGAAATCTTATTCAGTATAAAAACTAATTTTCTTAGAAATAGCTAGACTGCCATTGTTTTGACGGTATTCAAGCTAGTATCACTTAATTTTTGCAGGAACTTCTTTACAGGAACTTAATCAAACCAAAAACATCGTAAAATAAAATTATGTGACATATGAGTCTTAAGTGCTCTCTCAAGCTCTTGATGCTTTGAATCTCAGAAGCAACTTTCTCCCTCCCTGGCATGCATTCTGCATACAGCAACAAAGTCCTCTGAAAGAAGGTGGGAATTTTATTTACTTCAGTAATTAGCATACTAGTCTTGGCAATATTTTAATAGCTCAGGTTTTTCTTAACTAAATATCACTGTGACACTGCACAAAAAAAAAAATCAAACTATGGTTACTTTTCTCCTGCAGTAAGTCCACAGGCTGGAGATGCAGCTTGATGTAGCATGCAGGAGCCATATATGCCAAGAGCTAGATTTTCTCCTATCACAAATAGCTGCTGCTGAACTGACCCTACAACTGCGATCTTGAAGCACCTCCTCTGCTTCTAACCTGCAGTACTGGCTCAACAGGAATTCCTCAGAGCCAAAGCACAGAAGTTTCTGTACTTTATCAAATTTTTATCCCAGCACGAAAGCTGCTTTCAGCTTCTTGGAAAGGAGAAATATGGCAGTGGAACCATCCAATGTCAGCCACAAAAGCAGACAGAAATAAGAAGCTGCCTACACTTGCCTTAGATCACTATGCAGGCCACTGACAATTTCTTTGATTTATGTTGAAGCAATGAAAGACACCAGTGCATAAGCACAATGCAGACGTGTAACACATCCTTCCTGTGACAGAGCAGGAAATTCACCAATAACAAGACATTTATGGAGTTCAAAAGAAGTCTAAGTGCCAACTAAGTAGATGCTAGACAAAACTGTGTCCTCTATTTCCAAGACCACTATTTTAAGGTTGCATTAATCCAGCCTGGAGTCATATTGCTGCCAAAGGGACCTCACTACCATTTTGGCTCCTTCCATTACACAAGTAGCAGTTTAGAGGCAGTGGGATAGAGTCTGGCAGCCAAATTATGACCTTTTGGCCACAAAATGGAGTTTATCTTGACCTAATGCTTGCTTTGATGACTATATAGCAATGCTTTTGCTGTGCAAATTATTAATATAAACTTTACAGCCCTAGCTTCAGTTAAACAATCTCTTGTCATGAGGCTAGCATTAAGGAATTCTTGTCTTTCCTGCTTCCCAAAAGCATGACGATGCCTTGCTTTCATGTTTTATCAGCTTATGAGGTAAGAAAACACTGACACTAGAGTAAGCTTTGCAAGCAGGATCAGCCTTCAGGCATCTGGCAGCGAGTAGTTATTTACTGTCATTTCACATAGACATAAAATTTAAGAATTATTAATTGCAACAACTCCAGTTGAACAAGCAGAGGTAAATGGCTACATTATTTGAAAAATTCAACAATAATAGGAGCCTGCATTTTGTGAAAGTATAATTTCCAGACTAGTTCACAGAGATGTAAAAAAAATATTTTGATTCTTTCTCCTTTTTCCTAGAAATCTGAAACAAGACTCATCGATACACATGAAAAGGCAGGAGTATTTAGATAGCTTCTAGGAGAAGTTTTAACTTAATGGTTCTACTCAACAACTCATTGCTCATTTGGAAAAAAGTAACAATTATTAAATAAAAAAGAACCAATCAGGACACCCTCCTACAAAGGTCCTCTGTGGATAGCAGAAGAAAATACCTGAATTGCCAGCAACTGAGGCTGAAAATTTACTGGGCTATCAATAAAGATTAAATAAATCAGTTGAACTGGTGTAATTGGTAAGGTGGTGACATAATCTGCAATTTGTTTGATGGTGCCAACACATGCCTAGTTCAGACTAGGAGGTGTACACATCATGTGCACATTAAGAGATGAGCAATCAGATCAGTATTCTCACTGAAATAAATCGCATGTGGCAGGTCACTGAACCTTTCAAATCAATTGTAAAAAACAGAACTGAAATTTTTTCTTTTTTTTTTTTTTTCCTTACAGCCCAGGAGAGGTGGGAGGAGGAGGGGCAACTGCTCCCTGGCAAGACAAAACTCTAACCACCAAAGAAAGCACTGCAGGTGTCAAGCATGTCCCTGGCCAGGAGCACTGGTATTCTGCTCCCCTCCCCTGAGGAACAGCACACAACCACGAGCGTTCTACACCCCACAAGGGCTTACTGGTACTGCCTGGACAAATCCAAACCTGGCCCTCTGCAATGCAGCACTCTGCTTTGCCTGGGACACCAACAGTGCCACCGTCAAAGGCAGCATATCCTTGTCAGAGCTGACAATTCCCACCTCAATACCAGACTTTATCCTCTGATGAAAAGCATCTGTCCGTGAGGACACCCACACCAGAGAACTGATATGACAGAGAGGCAAACAGGCTGCAGAGTGAGGGAGTCATTTGCAAAGAGACATTGTGATGCCCAGTTTCTCCACCCAATTTACTCAAATGGTTCTGCTGCCATCAAACTGAGGAAGTGATATTGCAGGGCGGACACAAGCAGCCAGGGAGAAATGAACCAGGCTTGGTTTTTTTTAACAATGATGCCTATTTCTATTTAACGTGCTTGTAGAACTATAGCACATATTTAAGAGCTGCTCATCAAAAAGCTTGAGTGTTTCTCCTCAATTGCATTATTCAGTTTAATCCAAGATAACACATTCCCTAACAAATCCTGAGAGGAGCAAGTCAGTCAGGCTCATCCAAAGCACATAATTCAGACTACAATTCACAAGCAAATCACTGTACAGTAGGTGAACCACATAAGTGTGGGAAAAGTGAGGTAAAACATATTTCAGCCTCTTGAAGTTGAAACCAGTATGTGTTAGCACACACCTGGGTTGGACTTTATAAACCATGGTAATCCATTCACCAGCTGGACTCCAAATAGCAAATTCCACCACAGGATTTAAACTTTACAAGAGCCCAGTACTCCCAGCTTAGTTTAGTAGGATCAATCAGCCTGAATACCTTAAGTCTTACTGCCTTAGCATTCAAGGCTCTGTCCTCACTTACATATAATAAAAACCCAACGGTGCTGAAGGTATATACAAAACATTTATTTCTAGCCTACAACTACAGAACTGACTGCTACAGAAAAGAAATAGTGCCTTTGAACTGCTTCCCAAATTTAACAGAAGACATACCTTTTTTCTAGATCCTTGATTTTCTCCCTTAGAGGGGCAACAACCTAAAATAAAGGAAAAACATTTAATCTTTGAAGAATAAAACAAGATTCACATCACAAAACATGCATATTGAAAGTTGCCTTAGAGCAAAAATCACGGCAAACAGTCTCCTATGAAGATCTTTACTGAAGACACTTCAAGAAACTTACATTTTAAAGCATTCTTTATGCAAAAAAACCTTGAACCTTTTCCACCAGAAAACAAATCACCTAGTTCAGTGTGAAATGAAATCCCTTTGCTTACCACTGAAAACAAAACACTTCAAGGCTATGAGTACCACAGTTTTGATAAGGACATCCAATGTTATTACTCCTATTTGGCAAATAAAGTCATAAGTGACTTGTCTGAGGTTGTCAAAGGCAATCTACATCCAGCAACAGCACAATGGGACAGTAATTTAAACCTCAACTCTTTAAATGGACAACAGATAAGCACACAGAGGACACAAACACAGAAAGAGGGGCATTAGATCCAGTGAAATGACTGTAATTCTCTCAGAACATGCAATGCAAATTTAAAGATATATCATGTTTAATTATCTAAATATGTTCTACATCATGATTTGAGGGTATACTTAGGCTTTTAAGAAAACACTCAAGGAAATTTGTTAGAAAATATAGTTTACCCACCAAGACTGCTGTTCACATTTTCACTGCCTTAAAAGAGAGAATCACTCAGGTTGGCATCAGTTTCAGGCTCTTTATCACAGGACACAAATTACTAACAGTCCTGCCAAATTTCAACAAGTCCCTGAACTCTTGTTTTTAAGTTACTAAAAGCTTGCCACAAAATTTACCCTCTAGGGCTATACATAAGTTGAAAGTTGTCAGAGAGTTATGGCTTGAAGCGGTACCATGTAGCAACACGTCAGCAACCACCACTAATTTGTTTTGCACAAATACTTCTGATTAGAGCTGGACAACTCAGAACTTCATAAAATGAATTAAGCTGGATAGTCATGTTAAGAGGAAATAATATGGTATTGTCATTTATATTCATGAAATATTTAGCTCTGTGGAACAGCAAATAGTTCTTGAAACAGTTATTCTGATGGTGCAAGATATTCTACAACTAAAGCTTTAAAAACAAAATCCAGAAATGCCCAGCCTTTCACCATTCTTAAACAACTGGAATTTTCACAATGCTTGTTGCAACGCTTACCAAAACTAAAGAGGAATGCAAAAGACAAACTAAGAATACAATCTTTCCATTGATTTTAAGCAATTTCAGTGGGCTGCTCACTTTGTCCAGAGGAACAATCACCATATAAACCTGCTGAAATACAAGACCCCAAGCAGACCAGACTACAGTAGTACAGGGACACACAGCCACACTAGGGTAGGGGGTATCAACCTCGAGGACTTCTGTATCTATTTAATACTTCGCTTTATTGTTATTAGACTGAAAGCCTAAAACACTAGAAGAAAGATCTGTTTGCTGCACACATTCTTAATATTTCACAACAAACAGGCTGAAAGGGAAATTCAGAGCTATTGGTACAGAAGTTCAGAACCACCAGTATGTTTAATATCCATGTCTACTCCAGAAATTACCAGGACTTCTGCTTAAAGCATTGGTACTGCACACCATCCCCAACCACAAACACCGCTACCGCTGTTCATTATTTAAGAACAAATCAAAGCATTTTTTGGGCAGCTTCGAATTTGTAATGCAATTTCTATATACTTCACATTTTGTAAGGGTGTCAGAGGAAAGAATCTGTTTGCATCCTTTCAGTAACAAATAAAACAGTTCTCGGGAGGATTCTACCGTAGTCTCCACAGCATAAGCATCGGGAGATCTATTACTTTCAATAAAGGTTTTAAAGAAAATAAAGTGGAGTCACAGATCAGTGTTAGAAACTCCATCACAGCAAAGCAGTGCAAAAACTTATGTACAGACTCAAATCCAATGCTTTGAATGGTTTTAGCAGAATCAAGAGTATGAGATAAAATAAAATATATCCCTTCAATATGAAATGAATGAAATTGAGTCCTCAAAACAAAATAGATTACAACTATTAGCAAACTAACCTCCTCTATTTTACTTTCCACCTTCTGATCCCCATTTTCTTGAAGAGACCTGTTGGCAAAAAAAGAAAAAACATAATCCATACCTAAACAACAGCTGCTCTACTGCACATGCATCATGCTGTTAAAACAGCATCCTCAAAGCATCTCGAGTTAGTATTATTTCAAAGACAGAACAAATTAAAGTGGATGGTCTAATTCCCACTGAAATATGTTAGTTTGGCAGAAAGTGAACCAAGCCCACAGGAAAAAAGTAGTGACAATAAAAATTACAGTCATTTTACACAGAAAATTAACTTCATTTTAGAAAAGTGCCTGATTACTAGTTTTGAGTGTACCTTTACCATGCAAAGGCCCAAAATGTCTCTTTGAGGGTCTCTACTTACTGTATGCTGACAAAACATTTTCCCTTAATGCCACAACAAAAAGGGAGAAGGGCAAACATACCTCAATTTGACTTTGAACTTTTTCAAACACAGGGGAAGAAAACGCAACTATACTAAAATGTGTAAAGTGACTGTCTGATGGGCAATACTGACTTCTCACACAAATTTTGCCCACTTGAAATGAAGCCAAGGATGAAGTATGTCGTGGTAACTGATGAAAACAGAGTACTGTCTAAAAGGCTGGTGTCTTGCACAGATCTGTGTGGTCTTATTTAACATCTGACTGTGCAAAGTATCTCAGTTATGTTCATTCTTGAGTAAACTTCTACAAGTGTAGAATATGTATTTTTAAATTCTACCTCTTGTATCAAGGTTATGCAATTTTCCTTACATTTGCGTAATTATATTTTTTTCCATTTAAACCTTCTGAAAGGGGAATTATTTATCTTACAGTAGTAAGTTTTTGCATACTAGAGGATTCATGGGTATCCAACATAAAATGGAGTTCTTTCAAGTAAAAAACAGAGCTCCTTTACTTGGGACCTGAACTCATTACACCTAGGGAAACAGAAGATCCTTTGTTAGGCACATATATATACACACCATACCATTAGAACTTAGAGCAATGATTGCCTTCATAACCTTCTGTAAAATTCTTACTTTTTAAAAAAGTCAGCTCAGTCTATTACTGAGGCAAAACCCTTACTCACCAGATTCATTTGTTGTATCTGTAAAGATTAAATTCCTACACTAAGACACACAGACCCTGAACCAGCTTTTCAAACCAAGTTGTCATTTATTTCATTAGCAGCAAATAAAACCCCTGCAGTTAACACAGAATGAATTTACCATAAGGATGCAATATTAAGCTATCCTGGTGGATTTTGAAAATGTTTTCCCAAATAGCAGAAATTTACAAAAACCTATTGACAACAACTGTGGAATAGACAGCCTTTCTTTTCTGATAAATAAGCAAGGAGAAGTTGGAATACCCCTCAGAATATTAAAAGGTCCCCTCAAAAATAGTTCCTACTAATTTTTACTCACAAATCCTGGAACTCAAGGACTGGCACTCTGCAGTTTAGTTTTTAATGACTATTTCCTCCTAACAAAGACAATCTTACTGGCTGAGGACCAACATCATACCTTCAGAAACAGTTTTCTCCCTCAATAGCTCTATAAAGGACATCTCAAATAAGAATTCAGATGCAGGCAGCGGCAGAACTTGCAAGGACAGCTTACCAGGGAATAAACACACTGGATCCCACATCCAGCCGTCCTTTTCAAACCCTTCTCTGAAGTTCCTGTCCTTCCTTAAGAAATGCTCAGCTGCTCATGTAACAGCTGCGAAGCTGCCATAGTTTGCTCACCATGATAACATGGTAATCTAAATTATACTTCCATCTGCAAGCCACAGCAGCTGTTTGCCTAACAGCTGAGCACTCCTTGCATAAAGGATGGGAAACTTCAAAAGAAGCAGAGTGGACCACCTGGGATAGGAACAGATCCCAGGGTAAGCTGTCCTGGGTGAATCAGAGCCCAGAGAAAATTCATTATTTTTCTTATTTTGTCTCAAACTTTCCTTACTCTGTGCTGCTAAGAGTAGCATGGCAGCAGAATACCAAAACCCTTTACTAGCAAAACAATGTGGTAAAATATTTTCTCCTCTATAGACAATGACTTTGCTGGAAGGAACAAGTTGTCTCCATATTCTCTTCAATTACTTTTGCATCTGTGTCTTCCCTGGTGAATTTTCCTGGAGAACAAACTCACATGCAAGCAGAAATTTGAAAATCTGCATGTTTTGCATACATATTGTTAGTCTTCCTATTTCTAAAGAAAGAATTTCTAGAGGACAATGCAGAATTTTTTGCTTTTCAGCAGTTAAAGCACCAGATTCTCTCCCAATTAACCGTGGAAGAAGAAAAATTCTCCAAAGCACATTTCTGATTCTAGGTACAGAAATATAATTATGGCAAGCAGTGGAGAATGTGCTGCTCTTCAATATTTAAGTCCACATTATCACTGAGATACAGTCAAATCTGTGCTGAGGAAAAGCAGAATCCAAGCCCATGCATCCAGGTATGCCAGCCAGCTTGCCAAAATCAGAAGATAAATTTGTGCAAAGAAAGGCAGATGATGAAGTGTGAGTAAGATCCTGGGTGAGATCTGCAGCAAACACACAACCATTTTTGAGACTGAACACCTTGTATTTAAAAACAAAATCGTATCAGCTGCTTAGCAACCACCCAAACAACAGTGTGAGGTGCTGTTTTTCTCTCTACTTTATATATAGATACATATTGATGGGAAAGGTAAGTTTATTATAGGTAAGGATACATTACCTCATATTGACAAAATTTCCCCAGACAGCTGGAAAATAAGAAGAGAAAAAACATTACACATTCATGTAACACCACCTGAGGTCATTTTTTCCTATTATCATCAGAAGGAATTTAAGACAATATTAAGTATGTTAATCACAAATTATCTAAGTTACATACACACACCGCCCGAGTGTCTAGAACATAGAGTATGGGAGGAATTCTGATGAGATTACATGAGACTATAAAAAAATGTGCAGGAATTTTCTAAACTATCATTTGTCACTGCACACAGATTAAATAAACCAGAACACTCAACCTGTTTATTAGGGATATTGAAAAAAATGACTGGAGCAAGAAAGGAGCCCTGTAGACATGAACCACACAAATTGGAAACCGCAGAGTGACAAAAGACTGGCCACTACAGGTGAGAGCCGAACCAGTCTAAAGAAGTGCCACAAGAGTCCTGCATTAAAGGTAGCAACTGCTTGTGTGCATGTGTGTTCTTTCTCTAAATACATATATATAATCGTGATGCAGACACAAAAGGTACCTAGGTAATATAACAAAATGCCTCACTAAGCACACAAAACTAATTTATTACACTGCTTGTATGGAGAAAGTTTTATAGGAAGATAAATCACAATATAAAATCGAAGAACAAAGATGCATCAAATGTTTTTAGGTCCACAAAAAGATCCAACTGCCCAAAAGACTTTCTACCAGAAAAAAAATCTTCTGAAACTGATCAGGGTTTAGGTGATTATAGGAAGACTATCAGAACACTGATTTCCTTTTAACTTTAAACTGCATCCTGTGTCCTAGTTGAAAGTGAGAAAAATGAGAAGCTATAAACCAGGCTACAATGACAAGGAAGACTTGACAACTTCACATCACCAAGATAAACAAGGTTAACATGGAACAGTTATGTAAGGGACTCTGCAAAACAAGCAACACAGCAAATATACCCCAAGTATCTCCAGAAAAACATTCTGGAGTTGCACTTTAAGAGACAAGCCTCAACTTAAGGACACAAATTACATTGGGTCTTAAGAAGGAGTTGCCTATATGCAGTATTAACATACATATAGAAAGCTTAAGTGTCCACAGATTTTGTAAGCCGTGTTGCAGGTCTCGAGTAGTAGCTAGTTAAGTATTTTGCCTACATTTAGGCTTTACACATACATTTCCTTCATGATTACTCACTGAGTTCTAGCAGATGATGAGGTGTTACAGAAACAAAACAAAAAACGCTGCTACAGTCACAGGCACTTTCCAGGCAGGAGGAGAAATGAAATGTTCCCAGGAAGGAGGAGTGGGGAGGACACAAGTGAGGATGCAGTAATGCAGTCACTGTTCTACCCTTTACGGAACGGCAAAGCTTCCGAACTGTTTTTAAGCTCTGAGTGCTGCTGAGTAATTCAAAGAGTAACTCAAAGGAATCCATGACAGACTATCAAACAAACTGCAGGAGGACCCTGTGATATCTCTGGTGATATCATAAAAGCTCCTGTCATCTTCTGGGGAAAAGATAGGGAAGCTTTATATTAGAACAAATGATCCATAAAATCCAACTGAATTTTAAAAAAACCCCTCGATTTTATCTAGTTAAAGTAATTTACTCTGGGGAAAGGGGATACAGTGTTGAGCACTGTTAAATTCAAGGTATCTACCCTCTGGTTAGGATTTTAGAATTATTTATTATAACATTAATGAAAAAACACCTTTTTTTCCTTTCAATGAATGGTGACAATCTGTCAGCTACAGGTACAGAATTCTCAATTTAGACACTACAAAGCTATACCTACAATGATTTATATTTCTGGGCTACAGAAACGCATAGAAATAATATGAGTGGTTATGCAATGGCAGGAAGTATCTGGATTTAGCTGGTGAAGTAGGAATTGATTTAAAAAAAAATACAACTGCCAGCTGCAAACACCACCCTGACAGTTTTGTTGCAAAGACAGTGCAGCCACATTGCATACAAGAAACTGAGTTCCCAAAGAAAACATGTTAATCATGAGTGCTCAGAGTCCACAGCAGGAAGGGAAGCTCAAAAAGGCATTTGCATTCTTCCAGAAACACTATGTTTGATATCCCGGTGCTGTAGGACTATATGACCTTCCATTAAACTTCTATGAAACATATTTTTGTACCACTAAAAAAAAAAATTTGCAAAGTTAACCACACAGAAACTGTCATACAAAGGGATCTGAAGAACCCTGAAGTCTCTCTCACATGTACAGAGGTGTCGCAGAAACTTGCTTCAACATACAGCCCTCAAAAAGGATTCTGAATGCCCCTTTCCCAAGAAAGATCTCTTTGGCTACTGGTGCTCACATAGAGCTTACACTACGGTTGAAAGGATCAGGAGTAAGATTTTTGTACAACAGTGGAAATAAGGTTTGGTTGTTTTTCTTCTAAATACACAGTTGTTTACATAATGGGCTTACCCAGCTGCAGAACCACCAGCATGACTGCGGCTCACAGAGAACTTCCTTGCCCTAAAGGTTATGTCAAGACCAGTCTGACATTCAGGCAAGAATGATGGAAACATATTGAGGTAAGTAGGTCCAAATCCACAAGCAGAACGATGCGAAAGTACAAAACTAAATTCAAGATGAAAATCATCACAGGCATCCTAAAACCATTTGACAGGCTCACCAAGTTCAGGCACCACAAGAGGCAAGCATGGATGGTTAAAAACAATCTTCCACACCAGCAAGGTCATGAATTTGGGACTACACATAAATCCAGTTTTCAAAAGCATGAGACTCCTAATGGATCAAATTTGAGCAAACACTAACATAACCCAGCACCTCACTGTAAAAGCCAGTTTTAAAAATTCAACTCTAAAGCCTAGTATTTTAAACCAAAAGGTATTAATTCAGGAGAATAGACTTGGGCCAATTCTCAGACTGTAAAGATTTAAGACCTTCACCCGTCACAGTCACACACAGTACATATTGTATGAACCATTCCTACTCATCCAACTAGAGAGCATTCATAGTCTTCCTGCCATCTACTTAAACTGTGCAAGAAGAATTCATGATTCATCGGACTAGACAGAAGCATGACTTGTAACCTAACAACTAAGACGCTCTCCTACGAGAGAGAGAGAGACAACCAAACTGCTTATTCTTTCAAAGATTAACAATAAACCTCACTCAATGACTGATTAAGGTAACAGCAAGTTGCCATTAGGGAAGTGATCAAAATATCTGGATTGTTTTAAGACACATGAAAGCCTGGTTTAATGACCTGTAGGAGAAAGAGTCAAAATAGGACTACACCTATCTGTTCTGTTTATTCCCCCTTTGCATCCTTTTCATAAAATAATGAGAGAAATAATTTTTATTGTGGCATTTTTGCAAGGATTAATTACAAGTACTATGAAGATTAAGAATATATTAGTCATTAATCAATCCCACAGACATTACACTTTAAAGTGACAGCTTCCAGAGAAGAACAACATGCCTTGGGTGAAGTGATGAAGAGCTGGTACTTTTAGAAAAGAGGGGATTTGTTTCTTAATGCCCTAATCACAGTATTGTTATTAAAGAGGTATTTACATTTTGCTGACGAAACATTAATCACTCAGAGTTTTTAGCAAACCACAATCCATTTTTGCTTCTTTGGTTTTTTTCCCCAGCCTCTGAGAGATTAAGCTGTAACTATTTGGCAAGCACAGCTTTACAGTAAAATTGCTGTAGATTTTCAAGACATCTCAAAACTACCTTAAACAAAAGTCAATTAGTCACATATGATTAAAGAATGTGGGGCTTGGGGTTTTTCTACTTTTCAGTTTTTTCTACTGAATATATTTTCATTTGTGGAAATTTAAAGGTTTGTTCTGTTTTTCTAGAGAAGCCCCTTTCTGAAATGATGCCAGATGCGGAGGAGTGCAATGACTGGGATACTGTGAGCAAAGGAATATTTCAAGAGCTATCCTTTGGATACAAACCAACCCTGCCTGCATTAAGTGAAAAAAAACCAAAACAACAAACCAAACTGAAAAACAAACTACAAAATCTGTTAAATCACACTGGAAAGAGTACAACAGAAATAACAAGTATTTTGCTGGGGATGTGCTGAGCATCCACTATTAAATGGACACTTCCCTATCATAGTCAGACTTTTAACTCTGACCAGCTGCACTTCATAGCAGGCAAGAGTTACCTTTCTAAATCCTCAGAACATTGGATGTGTATTTTCATCTGACTGTCCTTTGAGTCTGTCATCTGCAATAATACTTATTGTCCAGGTTTCTATAAAACACAAATTACTACTCTAAGAGAACCCTGCATGCCTTAATTAACTCATGCACAACAGGCTGGGGAACCAGAAAAATAACACTATCACAATCTGAAGATGGGAGAAAACAGTCTCAAAAGAAGCCTGTACCTTTACCATAGGATTATCTCTCTTGTCTGGGTCTCTTAAATGACATTAAAATGAAGTCACAGACTATGACAGGGCGTCAAAACACTCAAACTGAAATTATTAGTGACAACACTAGTTTTGACATCACATACATTTCAAGATAGATGCTTTAAGAAGCAAAACCATGACGCTGACAGAGAGCCAACTGTACCAAAACCAGATGCAACTTCTTGAAAAACCATTTTTTTTCCCAATTGCTTTGTTGTTTGTGTTTTCAAGATACCCTGCTAAAGAAACCCTTACATGAACTTTTGTCCAAGTAGATGTAGCTGAAAGCAAAGGACTTTTCCCCTGTATTGCCCTACCTTCAACTTTTGCTTCTCAGAACAAAAAAACTACAAGATGATGTTTGTTACAAATAGATTTCACTATCAACAGAAACAGCATGTAGGAATAATATGAACTGATACACAGTCATAACCTGAATTTCTAGAACAAATTCATAAGCTCTGAACATCCAAAGTGAATTGCTTCAGTCCAATTTTCCATTTCAGAGGGATGCAATGGTATTCAAAAGGGGGTTTTTTTCCTTAAATCTGACTCTCCACAGTCACTCAGCAATTTCAGTCTCCTGGAAGAAATAAGGTTTTTGTTTCCAGACAAAAACAAAAAGGGAAAGCATGCGACGGGAAAATCATAAAATGCTTTTTATCACAGTTCCATTAAAGCTTTAATTTAAATAATTCACTAATAATTCAATATTTAATAATGTAAAGAAAACAACTCTTTCCTTCACTAAACTATTATTTCCCACACATCACCTTGTGGCTAAACTGGAGAAATATGAGTTTGATGGACTACTCAACGGATAATGAATTGACTGGGTGGCTGCATCCAAAGAGTTGTGTTCAATGGCTCAATGTCCAAAGGGAGGTCAGTAACAACTGCAGTCCCTCAGGAGCTTGTATTGGGACTGGTACTGTTCAGCATCTTTATTACTGATGCAGACGTTGCCATTGGGTGCACCCTCAGCAAGTCTGCAGATGACACTGAGCTGGAAAACGCATTGAGGGGAGGGATGCCCTCCAGAGGGGCAATGACAAGCTTAAGAAGTGGGCAAATACGAACCTTATGAAGTACAACAAAGCAAAGTGCAAGGCCCTGCACCGGGCTGGGGCAACCACCAGTATCAGTACAGACTGGGTTTACAAGGGGACTGAGAGCAGCCCTGTCAAGAAGGACTTGGGGGTATTGGTGGAAAAACTGGACATGAAACGGCAGCATGTACTTAGAGGTCAGAAAATAAATCATGCTGGGCACCAAAAGAAATGTGGTCACCAGGTCAACTGAGGTGATTCTTCCCCTCTACTTCACACTCATAAAACACCACCTGCATGCAGCTCTAGGGCTTCCAGGACAAGAAACACATTGACCTGTTAAAGGGTCCTGAGGAGGGCCACAAAACACAGACAGAGGGATGGAACACCTCTCTTATGAAGGCAGACTGAAAGAGTTGGGGTTGTTCAGTCTGGAGAAGAGAAGACTCTTGAGAGACCTTTCAATACTTAAAGCAGACTTATAAGAACAACAAAGAGAATTTTTTACCAAGGCCTGTAGTGACAGGACCCTTAAGAGGCAATGCAGTTAACCTGCAAGAAAGTACATTTAAATCAGATACAAGGAAGCAATACTTTACTATTGAGAGTGGCAAGCCACTGGAACAGGCTGCCCAGAGAAGTTGTGGATGGCCCACTCCTGGAAACAAGGCCAGGCTGGACAGAGCTCTAAGCAACTCGTTCTAGTGAAAGATGTCCCTGCCCATGGCAGTGGGGGGCTGGACTAGATGATCTCTAAAGGTGCTGTCCAACACAAACCATTCTATGATTTGACCAATACATTTCAAACTGTCTTTTATAGTCTAGATTCCATAACAATAAACTCCCCCCTCTTAATTGTATTCCAGCAGTATGGTAATTTGCTTTAGAAAATTATTATACTGATGAGAGTACTTTGCAATATTAGTGGAGATAACAACATACAATTACTATTCATAACTTTGTATTAAGAAATGTCACCTTCCTGAGTGAAGTTTATGATTACGCCTTTGGGGAACGTACAACAATTTGAATATTAAAAAAGATTAAAAAAAACTACACCTCTGTTAAGTCTACACAGATTTCTGTATATCAAGTAGTTCTTCCTGTTGTATCTCCTGAACTGATATCTTGTTCAACAGTAAGTTCCTGCCCCAAATCAAAGACAGCAGATAGGATCTTTAGCTTTTCCCACAGGGGGGAAGTACCCTAGACACAAGGACAAGGGGTTTGCTAAGGGAAAGATGCTGTCTCTTCATCTTGGACACCAACACCATCACTCCATGTCAAGCCCTCAGCTAGTCATCAGCCAGCAAAACAAATGCAACACAATCACCAGGAAATTACTGTACCCTCTCTTAAGAACAAACATTTAAACCTTGGCAAACCAATATCCTCCTACAGCTGTGAGATACATTATGCAAATTTTCTTTCTTTACAAGAGTTAATGGAGCTTCATAATGGGTGGGAAGGTAGCCAAGGATACTTTTTCTTACATTTCAATTAGCATCATCAGTACAAGACTGAATTCTGTTCTTTGTTTGCCAGATGGAAAATTCTTTTGAAATTTTCTGTTGAGTCTTTTTTCCAGTTCTCTATTCAGTGTTTCTACTCCTTCCTATATCATATCTTTAGCATACCATTCCTTATCACTGCTCCTCCATCAGCACATCTGTTGACTGCTAAGATTGTTTTCAGTGGACTCACAGAATGCTCCAATGGTCAGCACTGTAACTGAAACAAACTCACTTTTCCCAGCTACCTTTCACAAACCTTTTCAGGTAAATGGGTGTAATAACCCCCACCTCTCCCTCTCTACGGTCCATAAACAAGATTCTGAAAACTACCACTTTTAACCAAACCCTGCTTTGGTCAACCAACCTTAGAGAAAAGAAACAAGCCATATAAATGACAGGGAAATCTTTCCCCTTTGCTAAAACAGAGGGTAAAGAAAATGAAAGCTCTAAGCGTGTTCGTCCTTGAGCAGAATGATGACAGCGCCGCCTCCTGCACATGCCGCAGAAGAGACTAATACTAAGCGGAAATAAAAGATTAAAGACAAATATTAAATGGAGATAAGATAGGAACTGTAAGATTAATTTCTCCAGGATGCCAAAAATTGTTTTAAAACATCATGGCTAGCAAGGCAGAGTCAGAGTCCATCTATTCCTGACAAACTCAACTGAAGCGTGAACAAATTTTCATAAGCTATATGACTACAGCCAGTTGGAAGCCTGATGAGCAGGGAACTGGAAGCTGTTAAGACGGTGAACTTATTTGCATAAACCCACAAATGAAAGGCAGCTCTGCAGGACATGAAGCCAGCAAGCAAACATTTTGGGGTTGATTTTTTTTTTTTGGTGGAGAATCCTGGCATGCTGACACAAAAAGCAGGCAAGCCTGATGTCACATACGACCATTTCTAACTCTTCCATGGCTAGTCAATCCTGATGGTCTACTTGTAAAACGGCTGGGGAAGGAAGATTTCTGGTGCTGAATAACATTGAGACAGACAGCCTGAAGGAATGGGACAGGACCAACCTGATAATTACTTTCCTATTATGAAAAGTGGAAATAAAAGCTCATCAAAACAAAACATTCAGTAGTATTTAACCTTCATTTTGAACATATGCAAGACAAGCAACATGCGAGGGGCTGGTAAGATTCAACCTGAAAAGGTCACTCACACCTCGATAGTCCAAGAAAAGAGCATTGCATTCTCCCCAGCTGATGGAAATCTGACAAAAAAACCAAATGGCTAATCCTGTAAAACAAAGGATAACAACACTGGAAACTAACAATGCTGTGAAAAGTCAAGCCACTATACCACAGGATGTACTTCCCTTACATTATTTTGACATTTCATTTTTAAGTTGTTTCAGTAGCTGTGCTATAATTTATCTTAAAAGGAAAGGAGGTCTTTAGCTTAGATCTCATGATAGCACCCTAGTATTCCATTTTCCCCTTGGAAAAGGAACAAGGCTACTGATACACTTCCTGAGAACAAATGAGTAAAGAGAACTGTTCTACTTTACTAGAAATAGAGCTCTTAACTTTTTCATTAAGAACATGCAACTGCCCTGTGATACCAAGACATCAACAGATTATTTACAGTAGAATGAAGATTAAAGCAAACCACGCAGATTAATGAACTCTGGTCTTTAAATCCTGGCTACAAGATTTTACAGTGTATTTCCAACAACTTAAGTAAGGTCTTGATTCTGAAAAGACAACCTCACTGAAACCAGGTAGCATGTCCATTTAAAGCTGAACAAACATGTAAAACTTTCAAGGGAGTGAGTTTAAGGTATCTATATACTGACATATCAACACACAAACAGGTGGGATTTTTAAAAACAAAAGAAAATTCTCAGCCTGCATATAAATTATTCATACAGTGATGAAACTGAAGCTTTTTTAACATTATCGACTTAATAGGCTGCTCTTTTATGATCTGTCTACATTTATCATTACTGACTACAAAAATCAATTAAACCCACTTCACTTCTGTTTATAATCACCTCATGTTCTGAAGCTGTAGTTTCAGAACAGCTTCAAGATGATGTAAGTGCAGCCCATGACTGAAAGGATTTGTTTTGGTCCCGCCCCATATGCCCCTCCACCCCACTTTGGTTAGCATTAGCACTCCTGCACAATCTTGCTGGGGATTAAACTGGAGGAAAGCTGGAGCAGAAGACTTTGTCCCTTTAAAATGGCAATGCAAATTCAAGCTCTGGGGAAGGTTTCCCACTATATGTAGCACAGTGTAGCCATGCAATGTTCACAGAAGACAGCACTGGAAGTGTGTCAACTGAGCTAATTATGAAAAGCATTTTAAAAAAATTGAGCAGCAGTCTAACGTATCACAGAGTGATTCAGAGAGCCTGCTAGCTGCAGTTTCTCCAGATTCATCACTTGGGCGACAGGGAACAACAACACCCCTTTCACACAGGGCCTACAAAAAAAGGTAAAGGTAAATGTTGAACTCTACTTACTTCAGCTTCCCCATGGAACAGTTGTTTAAGTTACAACAACTCTTAATTCCCTGCTTCATAGGAATGTTCCTTTTGACTTCTATTTTTATACATACAAACCATGCACAGCACACTGTTTTTTAAAAGTGAATGACTTTTAAAAATAAATATAAATTAGATTTACAGAAATGAGGCATCAAATACTACTTTAATTCAAAGCCAGCTGTAAAGTAAGGATCTTTCTGGCTCTAAGTGCTACTAGGAAAACCAGAGAAGTCCATATAAGAGTTCTAAGGATCTTTAACATGACCCTGACTGTGCACCTCATGTCATGGTGGTGTTTCAACCAAAGCAAAAAGACTCCTTAGGAGAGACACTAATTGTAGACCTACATAGCAAAAAGACTCCTTAGGAGAGACACTAATTGTAGACCTACATAGCAAAAAGACTCCTTAGGAGAGACACTAATTGTAGACCTACATAGCACATGATGGCAATGCTGCCAACAGGAGTCGCAGCCTGCATTTTACCACTGTGCACCACCTCCTCAAGCTGGGCCAAAACAGCTGTCAAATACCCACACTGTCAAATGGTTATAACACAAAAGAGTGATTTCAGTCCAGACCAGTTCCTTCACCTGCTGAATAACACAGAAATTTGCGTCATTGTATGTGGTGCATGCTGGTGCGAAAGAGATGTGTAGCAGAGGTACCCAAGACAGCCTAGCCATCCATCACCTTGTGTGAAACTACCATGAGTGCCACTCAATGACTCTTGAGAGTGAAATAGCTCAAAACCTTTCAACTGTCTGCAAAAAGTTCTTTCTCTGGTTTGCACACTCACAGAGAAGTTCTTCAGGCGTGTTTGTAACAAATTTGCATTCAAAGGCAGAAGATTTTTATGAAATAGACACTTTTCTAAAAGATACTCCCAAAACATTGCTCAGGGTTTCACACACAGACTGACAAAATGGTACTATCAAAAAAGTCCTATACTATAGTTCACAAAAAAATAATCTAGTTGCCAAGTACTTCATTCGCTCTAAAATGTGATCCAAGTCTGAATGACCATGCCCTAATACTGAATGGAAATTCATGGAAAGGAGGCACATAGCCTAAAAACACCCAGTATTTTGAAGAGTACTTCAGAAAGAAGGAATGTAAGAAGTGCCAGCACATACACCTACGCCAGCAGCTCAGTTTTCTCAGATTCTGTGCTATTTTAGTCTGGCATTATCTGACTGCAATCAGAGCATAGTGGTGATTCAGTAATATTGCAAGGAGTACACTTTTAGGAGAGGTGGATGGGAGCATAAATAATCACTTCCATAGAAAAGCAAACAAAAATTAGTCTCTCTAGAATCTAACAGACCAGTGACATCTGCTACCATATCACACTATGTCGATAACACCTAAGGATACCAGCACTTTTGATCACTAGTCAAAAGATGGAAACGCACAGCATGTTAGATTTGCAAAAAACACATTCCCATCAGACACCAACTCATTCCCTTTTCAATCCACTTTTTTGCCACATTGACCTGCAGTCCCTCTCCTCCATGTTTTTTCTGAATCCCAAAGAACAAGCAGTCAGAAGACTTCTCCTTAAGGCTGACTTTTACTCACAAAGCTAGAAAGCAGACACCAGCTATTGTCCACAGAATATCATCAATAGCCAGGTCCCAATGACCACTTCAACTGCCACTCAAATCCAGTATTTTAACAGCAGCCTATTAACTTCTGTTTTGACAACTATCACTTTTAGCAAAACATGTAACCCTTTCAAAATAAGACCAGACATTAAGCTGTCAGGATACAAGAGACCTGAAGTCACTTGGACGAACTGTCCTCAAAAGTCAGAGCTGGCACACAACTTCAACGGTAACAGAAGTATCTAAACAGTGAGATCCAGTAAACACAATAACATATGGTAATAAAGGGAATTGCTGTGTTGTACCTCTCTACCTTCCCAAATGCAAAGGGAGGATCCTAAACCTGATGCACACACTCATCCCAAAGCTAGCTCACCTATGTGTGCTTTTAAGCATCGAGAGAATCACCTGATCCCTAGCTAAGCTGACAAGGCATCGTGCCATCTACATAAAATCTACCAGAGTCTGAAAAAAAAACAGGCTAAAATAAAATATATTAGAAATGCAACTGAATAAACAAGAAAGGGACGAGAGCTGATAGGACAACGTTTCGAATCCGACTCTGACTCACACCTAGTAACTGAAGCCATAAACATCCCCGTCACTGGCTATTCTAAGATTTTCTCAAGTACCTCTGTGCCTCTCTCTACGCTCTTAAGACTCAGCTACGCGCTGAGTTAATAAACAAACATTTATTTAGCCCCCAAAGGACTTGGGAGAATTTTACAAAAGCCAGACACGAGGCCTACCATGGAAAAACTTCCCTGCGGGCTGCTCACCTCATACCGCTACCTCATATACCGCGATCGAGGCGGACAAAGCGTGGTCTGAGCAAAGAGCGACCGCGTAAACACTCCCTGAGCCACGTCCCGCTCGCACCGCTCCCCCCAAGCTCTCGCGACGGGGCAGCGGAGCGACGACTGACAGGGACCCTCGGCACACGGCCCAGCCTACCAGACTCGGGAAAGTTTCAGCAAAGCAGGGAACGGGGAACCCTCAGCCCCGCCGTCCAGAGCTGCGGGGAACCCCTGCCCCGCCGGGGCCGGAGCAGCCGCGATGCGGCGTCCCCGCAACTGAGCAGCGCAACGGGGTGCGGAAGGTGCCGCCGCCACTTCTTCCTCCGCCTCCTTCTCCTCTCCCCCGCGGCGGGCACGGGGGGCGCCGTGCCAGCGGGCAATGAATGGCCGGGCCAGACCCGCCCCTACCCCCGGCTCACTCACAGGCGACGTAGGCGACGAAGGCGAGCCCCACGAGCAGCTTCATCCTTCTGCGGTTGATGGCGGTCAGCAGGCGCAGCAGCGGCCCCTTGCTCACCATGCCCCGCGGCAGCGGCACGCACAGCGCCGAGCACGGGCACGGCCGCGGCCACCCACGGCTCCGCTCGGCCCCGCTCCCCCCGCCCCGGAACCGCCCGCGCAGGCGCAGCGGCCGCGCGCGCCCGCTCCCCCGCCCGCCCCTTCCTTCCCCCGCCGTGGACGGGGCCGGAGCGGTGGCGGCGCATGCGCGGGCGTGTTCCCCTCTTCCCTCATAACAAGCGGCGCGATCTTGGCTGCCGGTTCTGGGCAGGGCGGGTGCTTCCCGTAGAGGGTGCTCGGGGAAGGGCAGCGCACACAAAGGCCTCCTGATCTTTTAGGGTGTTTC
The DNA here is from genome assembly GCA_013400975.1 of Atrichornis clamosus. Classification (NCBI taxonomy): domain Eukaryota; kingdom Metazoa; phylum Chordata; class Aves; order Passeriformes; family Menuridae; genus Atrichornis; species Atrichornis clamosus. The sequence continues at coordinate 83,169 of WBMZ01006422.1, forward strand.
AGTGTCGGGCGGGCTTGATCTCCTATCGCCTCCCACTGTCGTGGCCCTCGGGTGGTGACCTGCTGGGATGGACAGGCAGACATGGGCACACACATAAACAACGTGGGTCACGCTATTACCTTCAGTGCCCGATCTTTTGAAAGCACTATTTACCTCATCCCAAATGTGCCTTCCATATCTGCACAGGTATCTTTGCCATGATAAGAACCACCTGGATGCAATACTGCAGAATCACAGAACCACAGAATGCTCTTTGAGTTGGAAGGCACCCACAAGAATAATCAAGCCCAACTCTTTTCAGAGGACAGCCCCAAGAATTACACTTTGTGCCTGAGAGCATTGTCCAGGTGTTTCTGTCAGGCTTGGTGCTGTGACCACTTCCCTGGGGAGCCTGTTCCCAGAGCCTGACCACCCTCGGGGTGAAAAACCTTTTCCTGATATCCAAACTAAACCTCCCCTGACACAACATCAGGCCATTCCCTCCTGTCACTAGTTGCCAGAGAAAAGAGGTCGGTGTCTGCCCCTCCACTTTGCCTTATGAGGAAGTTGTAGATTGCAATGAGGCCTCCCCTCAAGGTGCACTAGGATGACCCTGCTTGAGCAGGGAGGTTGGACCAGATGAGCCACTCTGGTGCCTTCCAACCTGCCCTTTTAGTGATTCTGCAAATAAAAAATGGGAGGATTTCCCGCTTCCCACTCTCCACCCCCCGAGCAGTAGTTAAGAATTTGCCTCTGTTCAGAATAACAAGATTGCCATTACTTTAAAATAGGTTACATTTTTACTGCCAAAGTCCTTGTGGCCTGTTGCAAACTGCAGATTGGTATTTTCCTGTAATAATAGGCACCCTCCTCATGTGTCAAAACATGTTCTCCTGCCAGTAAACACACTTAATCTGAAGAAAAATCTCTCTCCACAAGCTGACCTTCCCCTTGAGTAGTATGGCCTCCACACAGTTTGTAAGGGATATTCATTCTCACACTCTGTAAGGGATATTCTTTCTCACACTTGCCTCCCACAGAAGAAGACTGCGAGAACAAGTGTTCTTGAATTAAATTACTAGATTCAGTCATTTAATTTCAGTATAGAAATGCAGCTTGTTTACACCAAAGAAACTATGGCCTCAGTCAAACAGAGACTCACACAGTTAACAAGCATTAACCCCTTCTTATTACAAGGAGTAAAAGTGAAATAAATGTGTGAGTCTCAGAAGGGTAAGTGCAGTAAAGTGCTGTGCAGAGTGATTAAGGATATCTCACTGCTGAGGCCCACAGAAGAAAAGGGACTTTATCAGGAAGCCTTGAGAATTGAGATTTCCTAACTCCTAACCCTGGGCTCTGATTGTAAGGCCACTCCTTTCCTCTTGATTTTTGTTTCCTTTGATTTGTGTTTGCTATACCCAACTTGCATGTTAATTCAACTGCTTCTAGCTACATGGAGTAAAGGGAATAACACATCACCATTTGAAACATAATCTAGCACCAAATTCATCTTGCATAATAGTCACTCAAAAAGTAGCAGTTTTATACCAGTAGTAAATTTGGCCATCAAAAAGCTACAGCTCAACAGCACTGCATGACAGCTAGATAATAGAACAGGAGTATCATTCCCTCCCTGCACCGCAAACTCCCATTGTTTTCAGTCAGGATTTTCCCTAATGGTATCCATATACAAAATACCAAACCCACAAGCCTTTGGGGGTATGCAAGACGCTCTTAATAGTTGCCCTGCCCTAAGCTGGGCTGCACAGTCTGTGACTCAATCAAGTTGCCTGCGTAAGGCACCTTGCCTGGCACCTCGCTTAGTCTTCACACCAATTTTGCTGTAGAAACATGTTGAGACAAGCTGCAAGCTGAGAAGATGGGAAAAGCAGAGCAAAGGAGCAGGATGCATTATGGAACTGCATGGTGGAGGAGACTTGAACTCTGTGGGAGGCAGGCTGACCATGCTCTCTGTGGGGCCAGCTGTTTGTCATGCATGACACCAGGGCTAGCTGTGTCTGTGTCAGTCTCCGAGTGAGACAGAACCTGTCTAACTTAAATGCAGGGGGGCATGTGTAAGTTTGTCGTATCTCAACTATAACTATATATATGTACCTTATAAATACTATAAAGTTCTCCAGACCCATGATGGCCAAGAGTAGGAACACCTATTTCAGGATACAGCTGGTCACATTCACAACGTTGTGCCAAGGAGTGGCATCAATAGCAGAGGCTCTGATATGTAGTGGCTGTTAAATGTGTTGAGAAAGACAGGAATTAAACATTTTTGACTACTGAGTCTTAGTGTGCTGTAAATCAGGTAACAGACATCCATCTGCCTTCAGGTCATTATCTTATGCTGATTGCATGATATCAACTAATGGCAGTCTTCACTGGGATGGTTTGCAGGCAATACACCCTGTCTCCCATACTGCAGTTTTCAACCTTAGTTCTTGAAGTGCTTTATGAGAGCATTTTGATTTTTTTGTTCACCAAATTATAGCCTGTAACATGATGGGGTTTTTAAATGATGGAAAATGATTTAAAATGTGAATATTCAGGTATATCTACCTGAATGACCAGTATGATCTTAGAATTCATTGCACCTCTGCAATGTACCTTTCCTTGAAACCAGATCAAAACTATGCAATTACCCAGCTGTCATTCCAGAATTAGGGGGAAAAAAAAGCCAAACCAACTGCTACAATTTGTGGAGTTTCCACATGATGCCACATGAGGGAGACTCTTCTGCCATTGGAAATAAAGGGAATATCTTGGCTTTCTGTCCCAATCATGTTTCTGCAAGACATGACATTCCACTATTTGGTGTGGGAGACAGAAGTAGACCCTGGACACTGAGACCTGAGCAGAGAGAACTGCTGTGTACTAGGTAATAAAATGAGTTATAAAGCATTGAAAAAACTGCAAAATAAAACCAAGCCATTACTAGCACACAACTATCGCCTCTCGTAACTTTGGTCTCTAAGTTCAAAGGCTGAACATAGCCAAGAAGGTAACACAGTATGTTTCCTCACCATTCAGGTGCATTCTGTGGAGTTACACTGTTGTACTGCACAGGCACACCAACTCAGACGTACAAAACCCAAGATAATCTTGAAAAACTAATGCCAATCATGCATGCACAGATTGTGAAAATGTAATTTTATTTTTTTTAATAGATTGGATTGTGGTTCTTTGTTTTGGTTAATTATGCTTTTAACAACAGATCATAGTGGGGAAGGGAACTCAGACAAAAATGAGTTAAAACTAGCAGTGTTTCTTTTCAGGGAAAGTTCGAAGTTTGAGGGTTTATGTGGTTTTCCTTAAAGCTAATGAAATGAGAACATCCAGTTCTGTGAACAGACTAAATTCTTTTAATATGAACATCTCTAATGGAAAAGAAAGCTGCTAAGTGCTTCAGACTGTTATTATTTATTATTTGGATGGTAATAAACAGTTTCAAATATAGCTGAATCACAACAGTCCTAAGCAGAATTAAGACAATCCCAGCCATTGAAAACGTACAAATTAAGAGACAGATCATACAGTGAATGTGAGCAAACAAGTGTCAAAGCATAATGTGAAAATGACTACTTAAATATGGATTTGCAGAAATTAGGTGAATCATTTAATGATTTAGACAGTTATTTGCAAAGAGTAAATTATAACATATAAGAAAATAATTGTATTTCAAACTACAGTAAAGTCTATCTATTTTGTTAACCAGTTTCGTTCATGTGGGAGTAGTCCCAATATCTAATTCTGTAAAAGTTTGGGCTCTTTTTTTCACACCAAACATATAGAAACCCAAGGTACAACACTATTCAGAAAAGTTGCTTCAGGCAACAGGCTTGAAATTAATATACTGACTAGATTTTAAAACAAAATTAACAACATTCCTAAATTACTGGTGTCATTACTTACATAAAGTACTTGTTCTTCATTATGCATTTTTCCCCTGCTGAAGGTAACTCTTGGACATTTTCAAAGCTGGGAAAAAGTTTTAAGGTGCTTTATCTATTCTGAAAGTGCAGAAGGCCACATGCGAGATGCTCTGGTAATTGGGTCAGAATGAAATAGCAGAGATAGTGGCTAAATTAGTGATAACAAAAGCTTATCAGGTTTTAAAACCACTGTTCCTCAAGGTTCTTTTATCGTCCATCAAGGAAGCTAGTTTATTAGGCTGGGTCAGCAAGTTGGTTCACTGCTGTTTTACATTTCATAATTTCACAAGCCCTTTGGAACTTTTTAATTGGTATCGCTCTACCCTAGAGCACTTTGGAAGTAGAGACTTTGAACGCATCCATTTTGGATTGTGTTCAATCCAAATCACGATGGAATTAGTACCGGAGAAGCCCAAGACTTCTGGTGATGGTATACACAGTCAAATCTGTATGCCCCTGTTCCTCTTTCTATCACTGGCCCAGAAAGCAAAGAAGAAAAACCTACCTTGGGGTGGGCTAGGGATGTACATCATGCATGTAATATGCATGTGATGTGGTGGCTGAGGGCTGCTCTTTGTTGAGAAAAGCTACTTGGGGCTTATGCTGGAAGTCTAGCACTAGGAACAGGGAAACCATTTTCCTTCTGCATCTTTACTTGCAGTAATGCTAACTGAATGGGACTTTACCCATGTTACTGGTATGCTGCGTAAAAGTCTGCCTGTGCTCACCTCATGCAAACCTCAGGAAGATGACTTAAAGCCACCTCAGTAATAGTGTTTCTGTGTTACAGCAACGTGAGGATTATCATCGTAATTGGGAATAAGGAGCTAACTGAAGGAGCGGGACCACAATGTGCTGGAAAGTACATCTACTTTGCAGTCTAAATATATCTATCGGTGTTTTCTTCTCTGATGCAAGGAAAGTCTTAGTGCTGTTCAACTTCTCTCATGCTGTCAATAAAGCAGAAAGTAACCAAGGTCATTAAAGGTGTTAGAGAACTTATACAGTTGAATTTATAGAAAGACCTTACTGAGAAGTGTCTGTATCACAGCCCATATGTATTTGGAGTGCAAAAATTCCTATTGATGTTGATACTATTACGCTTCCACAAATTTCCCTAGCTGTAGTGCCAGAGAAGTTGGATTGATGACGGAAAGAACACATACCCTCACACGTTTCTGGAAATGTAGCACACAAGCATTATTAAGTGTATGTAGTCCATAGCTATGACAGTTCATGGCCTTATGAACAGGGATCTAGGACAGATGCAAAGAGAAGAACCTCATGTATCAGGCTCATCTGAGTGATGGGGCAAAGTGTACCCTCAGCATATTTGCAATGACACCAAACTGGGAGAAGTGGCTGGTATTACAGAGGGCTGTGCTGCCATACGGAGAAACCTTGACAGCTGGAGAACTGGGCTGTCAGGAACCTCTCAAAGTTCAGCAAGAAGAAGCACAAAGTTCTGCACCTTGGGAGGAACAGTCCTGGGCACCAGTAACAGGCTGGGCGCCAACCAACTGGAGGTCCTGGTAGACACTAAGTTGACTGTGAGCCAGCCGTGTGCCCATATGCAGAAGAAGGCTAATGGTATCTTGGGCTCTATTAGGAGGAGTGCTGCCAGCAGATCAAGGGAAGTGAGCTTTCCCCTCTACTCAGCACTGGTGAGGCCACAGGGGGAGTGTTGGGTCCAGTTCTGGATATACTGGAGAAAGCACGGTAAATGGATACTAAGATGATTAACAGACTGGAGCCTCTCTCATATGAGGAAAAGCTGAAAGAGCTGGAACTTTTCAGCCTGCAGAAGGGAAGGCTGAGGAAGGATCTCATCCATGTGTCCAAATAAATGAAGGGAATGTATAAAGAGGACAGAGCCAGCCTTTTACAGTGGTGCCCAGTGACAGGACCAGAGACAAACTGAAACACAGTTGGTTCGCTCTGAACATCAAGAAACGCTTTTGTACTGTGAGGGTGATTGACCCCTGGCACAGGTGTCCCAAGGAGGTTGTAAAATCTCCATCCCTGGAGATATTCAAAACCCATCAGGACATGGACCTAGGCAAGTGGCTGTAGGTGGCCCTCCTTGAGCAGGAAGATTGGACCACATGACCTCCACAGCACAGATCCACATATTCTGCTGAGATGTGGGCTTTTGTTCTTTTCCAGGATACAGATGAATAGATACAAAATCAGGCGAGTATAAGTATATAAGTACCTTTGTATAAATTAGCTTTAGTTATCTCAGTAGAAATATCCCTGTGAGTAAAGACACTAATGAACAGCCTTGTGTGTAAACTTATTCTGGTTTGCAATTACAGGCTTTGGAATTATAGCCTATGGTCAAGGTAATTTACAGTATCAAATTTCTGCTTTGAAGTAAGGAGGATTAAGAATTTCCAGATAGGTTTCCCAGGAGCTAATGCGATTTAACCAAATAAATTTTCATTGCTGCCTTCCAAAGTTAAATTATGGTCTTACATAAACAGTAAATTTCCCTGGTGAATACCAGTTAAATGAATTTGGAAATTGTTTAGCATCCCAACAACCAACTAACCAACCAAACATAGCAAAAGAACCCTTGAATTTCTTGCTATACAGAGTATAAATTCACTGCTGGTGAAAGCAATATCCTGTAGATTTCCAAATAATGTAAAAGCAATATGAACTTTTGAGTATGAAACTTACTCATAGAAAAAAGTACAATTCTTATGTGCTCACTTTTACCTTGTGCCTGTCATTGGCACTGAAGATTTATTGCTGCAGTGCTTATTAAAAACAACCAGCAAAAGACAGCAAAGGTCTAATGTATACAACATTTGCATTATTAATTAAAAAATAATTATCAGAAATTTATCTTTTCATGTTATGGACAGTCTTCCATGGGAAGGTTTTATAAACAAGCAAGTTTACATTTATCATGGGCTCCACAATAGGCATTTAAGCTGATTAGGCCATGCCTGGACTAAGCATATGACCTTACTGGCTCATGTAACCTGCTACTTTTAGCTCTGGAAACCATACCGTGAGATGAGTCATGAATCAAGGAAGGAATGCAATGAAGGCAGAGTTGGAACATACACCCAAACTACACTTGGGAAATATTCCTATGTCCTGAAGTTTCAATGTGTGGACTGTGTTGAAGCATTCAGCAAAAGGTTCTGGAAAAAACCAATTCTATTGGCAGGAGATTTGCATCGGAAATCTGGGGGAGGCTGTAGATCAGAAAGGTTTGGAAACCTTTCTTCCATGCACATGCAATAGGCTGACTATGTAGGAACAGGATGTCAAACTAGTCCATGTTAAAAGGAAAATCATTGTGTTGAATCAAGTTACTGGTAAATTCAACAAATACATGGCTGAGGAGCTTGCCTATTGTGCATATAAAAGCATTTCCCAGCCTAGTTGTACTGGATTCACTTCCAGATAGTAAAAATGTGCCTGCCTAAATTATATTGCTAAAATTACTCCCTTGCCAGGATAACTTAGACCAGTACCCTGAAAACTATCAAGCAATATCAGTAAAATGAGCTAATAGTCTACGTTTTGCCCTAATGTCTGTGCTGGTAATGGCTCTGGTTTTTTTAGCCTGGTTACATACCTGTAAGAATGTATGTACATATTTCTATATCTCTTTATGTCTCTCTCCCTGCTCTCCTGTCTCTCTGGTCCCTCAGTAATTTTTTAATCACTAGCTTGTTTCATCTGAAATAGCATAGATCTAGAGATGTTAATTTCTCTGTACATTTATTGGTGGTAGGGAGATGGAAAATATATATGTTATGCTTAAGTCTTATTAAGCAGCAAAAAGTCCATGCAGGAGAAAGACATATGAACTCTGACTGTGAGAGTTTCAATCAGAGCTCACAATTTGTTACGTATGAAACAATCCAACCACAAAACACAAGTGCTTTGGAGACCAGGATTAAGTAGTTTTTCTTTTCCTGGAGTTACTAATCCTTGTAGCAAAATTTAAGAGTGAAGTCCACAGAGACAGCTTCCTGGGAGAAATGAATGGGCCCCCACAAGAAGAGAAACCTATGGGAGAAGGTGGAAAGTGCTGTGGAAAGGGGGAAAGGAAAGAAAGTAGACTGTTGAAACTAAGAAACTGTGCCCAAATATCTTGAAATAAAAGCTTTAATTAGCCATGTTTCTCTCACGAATTTTGAAAACAAAGCCATATGATAACAGTCTAATGTAGATTTTTGATCCTTTTTTCTCCCCACACCCAATACTGCATGGCTTTACAAAAAGAAGAGTTTGTTTGTGTGAGGAGAGAAGAATGAAGGATGTCATCCACATGAATGACACTTAGGTAGCGTGCCTTGGCTCTGCCCACTCATCTCACCCACAATGAACTTGGCTGTAGAGACTCCAATTACTCATGCATCTCATGCAGCATTCATTTGCTAAATCCAGCCAACTGGAGAGCAAGTGTGAGTAAAACCAGTTTTGTGTTTAATCTGTCAGGTCATTCATTTGTCTTCTGTATGGTTTTATCACTGAAAAAGGAAAGGCATTTGGAAGGCATTGTTTTCCATTTTCATTTTTTAAGGAAAATGACCATACTGAAATAGTGCATCAGGAAGCTTTGTCTAGAAATTAGTGTGCTCTTTTACAGAAGTCCCAACAAGACATTCATGACTACCTTTATAATTTATTTCAATGTTTACAGCCAGGTATGGTTTATAGAACCTGAATTAATCTTGCAAGACTATAAAATCTGGAATACGCTTAGAGGTTACACCCTTCACATTTTTTCTCATATGTTTATGGGGCTGAGGTATTCTGTATGGTCATTGAATAAAATAGTTATGCCTGAACAAAAATTTTATTGAAACACAGCTATCAGGGACTTTTGATGCCCTTCAACAAGGTCATGCACTTTGGGGAATAGTTACAGTTTATTACCAGCGGCAAAAAAATGTCTCTTTCCAGAGGTAGTTGCTCTCTGTATTGTATCCTGCAATTAGGTAAGATGCTGTCTGTAGGACTATTGACCTTCTCTGGGAACTGAAGGACACTCCTGATGTTGCTCACTGTTTTCATCTCAGACCACACATAAAAGTGTCATTAGATTGCAACAGCTGTTGCTACAGCACAAAAATCTTTGTGTTCCCCAGCTTTCATGTGCTATCTAGCATGTCCCACAGCCAGTTTTGGTGACTCCTATGGGTTCAAATGCTCACACCTCCATGTGAAGGGCTGCCAAGTGCTAGTCCTGGGGACACCATAGTCAAACAGTGGGGAATGGCAGTAGTCGAGAGACATGAACACCTAAATTTTCATCTTCCCTACATAAAGCTAAGCTAAGACATTGGACAAAGGGAGTAAAACGGAAGACTCTTCATGCAACGGGAGGCAGAGCTGGTGTGGTGTTGTGGGTTTACCATGGGAGATACCTCAGCCTCATGCAACTGCTCACTCACTGCCCTCCCATCCTCCACCTCCCGCCTGTGGGAAGGGGGGAGAATCAGAAAGATAAAAATGGGAAAACTCATAGGTTAAGATAAAAACACTCTAACAGGTAAAGCAAAAGCTGTGCATAAGCAAAGCAAAATAAGAAATTAATTCAACACTTCCCATGGTCAGGCAGATGTTCAGCCATCTCCACGAAAGCCAGGCTCCATAACGCTAATGGTTACTTGTGAAGATAAATGCCATAACTCCAAATATTCCTTCTTCACCCTTTTCCCCCCAGCTTTTCCATCTGACCAAAACATCATATAATCTGGGATATCCATTTGGTCATTTGGGGTCAGCTGTCCCAGCTGTGTCCCCTCCCAATTGCTTGTGTGCTGCCATCCTCCTTGATGGTGGGGTAGGGTGGGAAACAGAAAAGGCCTTGACACTCTGCAAGCCCTGCTCAGCAGTTGCTAAAGCATCCCTGAGTTATCAACACTCTTTTGGTCTCAAATCCAAAACACAGCACTGTATGAACTGGGATGAATACAACTAACTCTGTGCCAGCTCAAACCAGTACACATGTGCAAATGAACGAGTGAAGATGGGCCCAGGAAAGGTGTGGGATATTGACTGGGTTTGTAGCACAGGCATCATGGCCCAGCACATTCCAAGCTCTTTGTAGATGTGACTAGACCACTGAGAGGAAGGGGCTGCAAAAGCATGCTCTGTGGTCTTAGGTAAGGCTTTCCAGCTGGGGTTTGTACACAAACATGGCTACAGCATCTGGCTGTTAGTTCACTTGGCCTGGAAACTCAGAAGGTCATTGATATACATTAATCAAACAGGAAAAATGCAAGCTGAATGAAAACGGAGAGGATATTAGGAAGTATTTTAATGCAATAGCTTTCTGTACTTTCAAATTTTTACTTTCAATGACTTTGCAAAATACTACTTTCAGTGCTGAACTTGTCCCTGGGTATTGCTTCTGCTTGAGATTATTTTTATTTTTTTACTCTTCAGCTTTTCATGCATTAATTTTCCCCTCAAACACCCAGACACTTCCTTCCTCAAACACCTTTCTTTTTTTATATGTGAACAGTGCAGAAAGGTGGAACTCTGAATATAGTGAAGTAACCTATGCAGAATTTATGCATCCCTGCAGTAAAGCCAGAGCAAACACTCAGTCTACAGCTCATATCTTCGATTTACCCCTTGAAATACTTTGCCTTGAACCTGCTCAGGCTTATTATTGGAAATAATCCCTAAAAGTGAGGCAGTTAGGGGATTTTTTCATCCTTTTGATGTATATAGTACTTGCATTACCATAATGCAAATGATCATCCCAGTTTACAGATCAGACCATTTCAAGAAGGTAAGAAAAGCCTTTAGAACAATTAATGCAAGACATTGAAAAACTGTTCATGCGTCCATTTTTTTTAGACTTCAGTAGTTTAATTGCCTCTTGAGCCTGATGAGGTGTTGGTCTCTGCTAGATTGCAATAGCTAAGCCTCCTCTGGCAGTAATTTAGAAATGGAAATAGGGTAATTATCACCTGACCATCCAGTTTCCAAATAAAGCCTGGAGAAATGTTATTTAAAATCTCTTTCATCAGCAGAAGCGATCCTATAGTTTATATAATTCTACTTCAATCTGATAAAATTGAGAAAGGTCTATTTATGACCTACCTACTCACTGATTGGTTTGCAAAGGGGAATAATTTTTTATTTATGTAGCATTTTTCACTCCAGTCCTCCAGGAACAAGCTAATTCAGGGAGAGGGAAGACAGCAGCTAAAGGGCTGCTACTCAGAGGCTTCAATATTCAATATAAGTTAATATGTTGCCCTTCTTCCAGAACACACTTTCTAACAGTCCTCGTACTCCCTGTGAATTTAGTGGGAGCTGTACATACAAAACATGACTTTAATTAATATGGGTCACTTAAAAGTGTGTGAAGAGCCTCATACATGAAAGCAGATGAATTCCTTGAGGTATAAGTTAAAAGTACGGAAAGCAAGGAAAGCAAATTCATAAGGGTGAATCACTAAATATTTTGTTGTAGACACAATATTAAATCACGTGTTTACTTACGATATCACAGAATCATTTAGTCTGGAAAAGACCCTTAACATATCAAGTCCAATCATAAACCTACCACTGCCAAGCCCACCACTAAATCATGTCCCTAAGTGACACTTCCACATATTTTTTGAACACTTTCAGGGATGGTAATTCCACCACTTCCTTGAGCAGACTGTTCCAGTGCTTGACAACCTTTTTGTGAAGTAATTTTTCCTAATGTCTAAAACCTCCACTGGCTCAACTTGAGGCCATTTCATCTGGTCCTATTGCTTTTTACTTGAGAAGAGAGACCACCCAGCTACAGCCTCCTTTCTGAAAGTTTATCCTGTGTTACAGTCTTCTGTCAGTCTCCTTTTCTCCAGAATAAATAACTGCAGCTCCCTTAGCCGCTTATCATAGGACTCATGTTCTAGACTCTTCATCAACTTTGTTGCTCTTCTTGGGATGTGGTGTAGGTCCCATACTAAACTCTGGATTGGGAGATTGATGACAAAAGATCTATGAATATTGAAACAGAATCTTGTCTGGCTGTTCTAAGAAAAACTGCATCACTTTTGTGCAGACCTTTTCCTGTTGTTCAAAATAAACTGAAATACTAATCCCAGTACCAAACATGAATTCCAGAAACCCCTAGTCTTGTGTACTTTCCACTGAAAAAAAGCATTTGCAGAATGATAGTTCTATTCTGTTTCCTAAAGGCTATATCTGCAATTCACATGTAAACATGTCTTACCACTGTGTTAAATTCTTTGTGAACCCACTTTAACTCTGTGTCACAGAAGCTACTGGCATCTACTAAGTTGAAAAATTTTAGTAAATCTTCACCCACCCAACAGCGTTATAGCAAAGTTGTTAGTATAATATAGGTGAACTCCTTGAAGGTCCTGAATCTACCAGGAACATAACTTACCTGATGCCAGTACTACAAGAGTCACTTTATAGCTCATTGTTTGGATGGACTTTACCCTGAACTAGCTGATGCTCCTCATATATTATGCAAAGAACTTAAGGTGCAGGGGTATAGCTTCAATTTTGGGGTCAGATGTCTAAGCATTATGCAATTGTGGGATTCAAGTTTTAGGTGATTAAATCCTTTATCAGCTCTAGCTCCAAATGTCTGCCAGGTTCCCACAAGAACTGGTTCTCTTTTAAGTATCCTTTATTCTGACTGGCCCTTTCTTGCACCAGTTATCTTCATGGGACTAGATCAAAACTATCTTCCCCCTTATTCATAATGAAAGAGAGGGAAACTGGAGCAACTCAAAATACCCTGGAGTTGCAGATTGGAGTAGTTGCACAAGAACTAGCAAAAATCAGTGTTACATGATTTAAATAAGAAAGGTGGTCTCTGTAAGCTTGGATGAATGCCTACTTTATCAATTCATGGGGATTTTATAAAGAACTTCATAACGAGGCTTGTCTCAGTCTCTCGTTGATTTTTCCATCTAAATTAATTTGGTAGTTCAACTCTACTCAGCTAACTAGCTATCTAACTATGATCTCACATTCTGATTCAATGTTTTTCATTGACAAGAAGTCTGTTTGATTTCAACACCAAGAATAAAGGCTTGTCTGGGTTTGATTGTGTGAATATGTATTATTTTTCCATCTGTCACTGAGAAATAGGATGCATGTCACCTAAAATATAACAATCTCTATCAATTTTTAAACACAACCAGATGGCAGTTCATTTTTCCATTTTTCTGAGCTTCAGTATCCTGTGTGGCTTACAAGTCTTCTTACAGCCACATGTCTTTTTTGACCATAGAGCAGACACTCAGATTTAGTCTTAAAGTATATTAAAGTCTTTCTAAAAATACATGATACCACTTGAGCTCTGTTCTCATCTCTTTCAAGAGATCATCACCATTTAGGACGAGAACCCATATCGAGTGCTGATGTTGGAAGGTCAGAGGGTATCAGCACATTCCCTCCCACCCTGTGAGCTGCCTATCTGGGCTTGGTGTCAAGAGCTTAGCTGTCTGCGTTCAAGGCTGGCTCGTTGGGAAGAGCTCTTGTGAAGAAAGAGCTGGAAGATGCCTTGTGTAAGGGTCTCTATTGCTTCCCTTCAGGGTTGCTTTTAAGGTTGCTTTTAAGACTCTTGCCCTTGTCCCAAGCTGAGCTACCTTGCAATTGTGCCACAGTCATGCCCATCCTTAGCTGTGGACATTGTTGATCCAGACTCTGATCTTGACGTGTTGGTTTGATTTCATGACTTGATCAGTCTGCTTTGTCTCTCTGATCTGGTCTGGTGATCTAACTCTCAGCCTAAGCTGAGTACTGTCACAGGCCTTTGGTGGTGACCTCTCTCAGGTACTGTGGGACTTGACCCTTGCTGGCCCCTCTGTCTGCCGGCTGTTTCGTCATACTTGGTTCCCCACTGCCTTTTCGTTATGGCACAGGTGGACCTTGCTGCTCCCTGACAGGGAGATTCATGGCAACAGGCATGGTTTGTTAGCAGTAGCCTGGGTATCATACTGTGCAATGCCTGCCTAAAGAAACAAAAGGCATTTGAGAGGTGAAGAGGGCTCTCCTGCAGGATAAGGAATAGTCATGCTAAGTCCTTCTCTATACCTTACAATTTTCCCCTTTGTAATTGTACCAGAAATAAAGTTCTATCTTCCCCCATCACCCACCCACTGAGATATACTCACAGCAGTATAGTAATGTTACTATTGGGCTTATTATGAAAGACTGAGGGATGTGTTCTGGACTGCATGAAATACATGGCACCTGTAATTATCTAACACAGCAAAAAAATCATACACCCTCTCACCACTGTACTTAAAAAAAGCAAAATTTTAAATATGCCTTAGACTCCAATTTTTACCCTTGATGTCGTTTGGCTGATATTTGAATTACCCGAGCAGTATTTCTGTGCTCTTTACCAGTAAAGTGAAATCCAAGCAGGTGAAAAAGTTTGTCCTATAACGCAATACAAAGATGCTTGAAGGTACATATAGGACTTCTTTTTGTCTATCTAAGCATTTTTCAGTCTTGCTTGTCTTTACACTGCATGAATACAACTACCTAACATGCAGGTGATACGATCGCACTGAAGCCAAAGTGATGGGGGGGCAAGTGTGGATTACATATCCGAGGATAAGTAAATAGTTGTGGGTTTACATCAGTCTGCAAGGCTATTTTCTGGCTATTTGCACCACTTCTATATGACCTTGAATACTGCATGTTGGGATTGACCTTTTTTGCCTTTTAGAGGTTTGTAGGCTTATCCTATAGCTTTCTCCCCTTTAAATTCTTTTTACCACTACATGTTTTTTTCCACTTAGAAAAACTTGTTCCTATTAATACCTTCTTCAAGCTGAGAAGGACTCTATGTAGTGCTTACCCTTAAAAACCTAGATGGCTGTTTTCAAAAACAGTTTAGCTGCCCAGGGTCCAATCTGTCAGACTTTATCTGAAAAAGACATTACTGATCCATCAACAGTTACTGGATTACATTTATAGACAAAATTAGTCACAAAGAAAGAGTTTTGCTGTAGCAACTTTCCAGCAATATCCGGAATTCACACAAGCCACATCATCACAGTAACAAAGTACTGCAAGCAAACCAGCTCCACAGTGGAAATTCTGCTGTCAAACATTCACTCTAAATTATGTATGCCTTCTTTATATGTTCCCAATAAAGAGCTGGTGTCAACCAGGGGGAAATAAAAACTTTTGAGGCAAAAGCAGAGAGATGGAAGCTGCAGTATGTGGAAGGAAAGGGTCATCTTCCTCTGCTTTATTTGTTAGCAAG
Organism: Atrichornis clamosus; assembly: GCA_013400975.1. NCBI lineage: Eukaryota > Metazoa > Chordata > Aves > Passeriformes > Menuridae > Atrichornis > Atrichornis clamosus. Next base: position 98,337 of record WBMZ01006422.1, read on the forward strand.
ATTTTATCAGCAAGCTCACTTATGTATTGCAACCCTTCCCCACCTGCCAAGAGGCTCCTGCCTCTGGGACTGCATTATACCAGGGCATTGGCGTACTTGGTGTGGTTATGTGTGCCTGTAGGGTTTCTTCCAACTACCACAGCTCACTACTCACATAACTGCTCTAGTAGGCTGTCTTCACAGCAGAGTTAGCTCAACTGTAGACACAGTGAAAATATGATATCAGACCACTCAGAGGAAGAGTATGTTAGGTCTGGAGGTCTTCGTCCTTGAGGTGCTGTAGTCCAGACTAATGTGTGTCCATAGAATCACTGTCCTAGCCCAAGTGCATTAAAAAGGATTGTTCAATGAACTCGTTCACAAGGTGCTCTCTCATCTGCCCATGGCACTCTATGGCACTGACATGAAAACAATGCTTTCTGTAATTAGCTACCAGGCAATTATTCATTATTAATGCAGACAGTTCTGACAGCAAAATCAAACAGCATTTGGCAGCAAGAACTTAGTAAGAATGTCATTAAGGAATTCAGTCTGCCAACCAGCAAGTGCTTTGTAGTGCAGTGAGCAGATTTCACTGCCTCTTTGCCTCTTTTTTGGGCTGCTGAACATAGAAATGTCATTGAAAGGTTATTTTTCCTCTTTATGTGTTTTACTGGTACCATACCATAGCTTACCAGAAGATTGATGTCAGCTCCTGGCAATCTGTATTCTCTGTCAGTGTCTCTGAGATAGAGCAGAAATAAAAGGAAAAATGTAGAATACAGGAGAAATGCAGCAAAGCAGTACGAGCCTGGTAATATAGATGTTGGAACTGGAGGACTAGCAGTATTGACATTTAGTTTCTCTGCATATTCATTGAATGTATTTGCAAACACAAGCCATTAATTGTGTAGGTGGTTTACAGTATTCACATCTAGCAAAGAATAGTTGATAAGAATGATTTGTGATGAAAACCCTTGATATTTGCTTTACTCATGTTTATTCAGTGTCACAGAAATGAAATGTGTTTTAGATTAAGGGAATAAACTAATTTTTGAAACCCCATGGCTCTAACTTGACCTAGACAAAGTAAAACATTTTTATCAAATGGCTGGAACAAATTGATACATTAGTTGCTTTGGAAAGGTTAATCATCAAAACTGGCATGTGGCATGAGTCTTGGCAAGCTAAATACCATCCTATGTGGCTGTACAGAGAGAAAATACAGTGTAGTGCTCTGGTCTTGGTCCAAATTTGACTGACTTTTGATCAACAAGTGAGCGTGTATCTACTATTTCACTATTGGGGATCTTCAAAGAAGTCTATCTGTTCTCTTTAAAAAAATAAAAACAAAACAAGAACAATAAAAGTCTTTATGTTTGGAGAATGAGCAGCAGTTTCTAGATTTTTTTCCTGCTTCATTTTCTAATGTTAGAAATACCAGGAACAGAAATCTTGACCCTTATACCTTTGCTGAAGGATTTATTCAGAATTTAGTTAAAAGAGCAGAAGTGTTGAGTGATTTACATGAATAGTATTTCTTGTGAATATTTTAATTAAATGACTCTCAATTAAATGTAAACTCTCTCTAATAAAACCCAATAAATTCACAACTGAGGTGTTTCAAACAATCTAAATAATGATCTCATTTGCTTTACCTGATGAGTCTGATTTCCCTGATATGTGTCGTATCACAGCCCTGCCATTTCTCTCCATTTTCTTTAAAACTGATGGGTGCATCAGAATTGTGAACTTCTAGGGTTTCATGTTTTTCATTCTATATATGTTCTTATGTCTACATGTTGAACAGTTAGATTAATGAATGGTAATTTATTACAGTTTAGATGACCAATGACCAATGACCAATTAGTCCAGAGATGATACCTGTTTTATTCTGGATTATACTGCTCATCCTGCTGCTTTAGATGCCTTAATTGAGCTAATTAGTTCATTTTTCACTTCTGTCAAGGATTCCTTATGGGCAACTGCATTCTAATAATGCTAGTTAGAAGTGACTACTCCCAGTATCTTTGACACTTTGCACATCTCTGATTTTTTTTGCCTATTGCTGAGAAAGCAAGGTTCATACTATTACACTCTTTTTTTTTTTTTTTTTTTTCTCTTTTTTTTTTTTTTTTTTTTCTCTTTTTTTTTTTTTTTTTTTTCTCTTTTTTTTTTTTTTTTTTTTCCCTCTAGTTCTTCCTTCACTTAATTTTCCATCTTTGGAATTAGCATAGTTTGAAGAATTGTCAGTTACTAACTCAGTTCCAACCCCACCAAAGGGCAGTGTGAGACTCTGTAGGACAGCAGTGCTATCTATACTAATAAGCATTAGTGACACTCAGGAAAACTGAGCGTTCTGAGTAGACTCTGCATGTTGCCAGTTCTTTCTGCCATTCAGCACTAATGAAAGAGTTGATGACCTTGATGCAGCTAACAGATGCTGCAGGAAAGGTTGCAAGGCTATTAAATTAGGAATAGAAATACAGTACATTAAGACTAATTGAGCATGCTGGTTCCCGTTGTGACTGTGATGTTGCTGGTTTGATAATGACATCTCTGCTGGGAGTTTCTGAAGCCTTCCGGAGTTCTGGCATAGGAGGAGATGAAAATTTCAGAATAACAGCAGTTTCTGAAGTAATGTTAATGGCAGCACCAACAGTGCTGGTGACAATCAAACAGACAAAAACAGTCTGCTAAATTCTACCAAAATCTCAGGTCTGTTCTGCTGTGGAGCATGCTGGATTGCTGTTGGAGTAGTATGTCAAAGTGGATTCACCTACCCACTTGCCCTACCTTACATTTCTGGGAATTATTTGCTGACTGCTTAATGGGGACTCTTTGAGCTCTAAGGCAGTACATTGAATTGCTGCACTAGTCCCCTTCCTTCAATGAAAGGGGAGAACTATATCTCCAGTACACTTGATTCTTCTAAACACTTTTTATTTCTACACCAAATTACATCAGTAAAAACAATGTTTCCCTTGAACCAGCTGCTTTCCATAAAGATTGCTATTCAGGGAGGAGGGATTGATTCAGAAACTTCAGGAATGGCAGTGATTCCATCAGCAGAGATTGAGCTGCACTAGGACAGAACAGCTGAGTTCACAGCATCTCATGGTATTACAGTTTTGGAAAGAAGAAGCACAGATAAGAAACCCTACAGGTCTCTATGGGCAAGAATTTCAGAGACAAGAAATTGTTCTTTTTCAAACCCATCTGAGTTTTGCTGCAGAAAAAGAATTGAAAGCTGGGTCCTCTCTCCATACTCTGTTTTATGGGCAAATTAGTAATACTCAATTGCTAAGAAATTCTCAATTGCTGAGGGACCCATCAAGTTAATCACAGAGATCTCCAGGACAATGGCAGAAAAATGACTTAATGCACCATGACTTTTCTCTGCCCTCTGCCCTTCCCTGAGCCCTCTCTCACGGGTGTCTAGAACATAGACAGCTGTTGCATATATTGCAACTTGGTAGTTATTATTTACTGACTTGGTACAGTCATTACAGTCTGGAGAACAACTCACTTATGGGTGGCACTTCAGGAGGTCTTGTCTTTTTCTGAATTGGTTGTCATACAGCCATTATTTTGATATTGCAAATTCTCTACAAGAAGCATTAATCATTTCTTTAGAAACTGAGCAAAGATTATTTTTTAACAAATTTTACCACCACTGGGAACCTTATGTCTTGTTCACAGGTTGCAGCTCTGTATTTCTCAAAACTTTTCACAGTATAGCATAAGTGAAGTGGACAAGGTCAGTCAAAAATGATGCAAAAGATAACATTAAAATATTCAATAGCCACATTCTTTTACATATTGTCCACCATCTCTTCTCCACCATGAGGCATTTCCCACTGCAGATGTCTTCTCCTTTCCAGCCATAGCTGGCAGGAAATATAGTATATGTGTCAACATGCCTTGTAGCAGGCTTTGTAATTTACCAGAATTTAAGATATTGCCCTCACAACATCAGAGAACCAAATATTTGTCAAGAAAAATTGGTTCTTGTGCTGCAGAACATGCACATTGTTCATTTGCTGTTTTGTCTCTTTTACACTCCATTATGAAACTGCAGCACTAAACGCTAAAACCACACTAGATTAACTTCTCTGGAATTGATGTGTGTCTACTTGATACTGTGAGCTCAATGAATTCTTGAGAACCTTTAACTTTAAAAGTTTTCTATCATTTTATGCCAATGTTTTTATTTTTTTCCCTATGGAAGAATTAGATGGAAATTCAGAAATTCAAAAATACTTTAAAAATATGTCTAAGATTACTTCAGAGGTACTCACAGGAACTCTTTAGGTTTCTCACGGTATGCTTCTCTGTATAGGTGAAGTTCCTTGATTCAAATAAAGCCCCAGTTGTGTCTCCTGGTTTTTCATCTTGATAAACCATCCGAGGTTACACCAAGAGAACCCATATGAAATTCATACTGGGAAATTGAATCGTACTTGGGATTTTGACCTAAGGAAAACAAGGACACTTGAGACAATGAATTCTCATGAGGCTTTGCCATTGAAATTCTTAAAAAAGATCCTTTTGATTACTGAAATATTTTGTTTCTCAAAAAATGATTTTTTTTTTTTACTTTTTAGGATTTTTTTTTTTTCAGGAAAAGTGAGATTCGCTGATGTTCATGATTTTGAAAACTTTGAATTGAAACCTTTAAAAACTGGTTTCATTCAAAATTTCCACACGGTTCTTTTAGTCAGCAGAAAGTATGTATGACGATTAGAGCACTGATTCTTAATGCTTCCTAGAATGTTGTCTCCCTGCTTCTATGATCTTAATATGAGTGTGATGGTAAGCAATGCTGACTCTTTGTGTAATCCATTAATTAGACTGAAAGGTTATCTTGCATTCATAGATAGATATTTGGAGATCATACTTCATCAAGAATAAGCTTGAAAAAAATCATAATACCTAATTTTTCACATGGTAGATGATAAGAAAAAAAAATATTGAAGGAAAAACTTTCTGCTTAGTAATTAATTTCCGCTTTTCACCTTGACATTATTTGATTTGTCATCAGTTGCTCGGCATATTTGACCATGCTGAATCAGAAAGGAAACAGAAAACAATTAATTCTATTTGCTGATGCTGATTCTTTCCTGCTCTATTTAGTTTTTCAATCCACTGCTTAGAAAGCAATTATATTCTGGGACTTTGCAGATAATGATGAAGAAAGTTTAAATACATATTTTAAACTGTAGTTAGGTGTGACTGATTGCTCAAATTGAAGCAGAAATTATGAAACCAGGTATGTATGTGTTTAAATCCAATACTGTTAAGACCAAAATTAAGGGATTTTCTATATAACCTAAATGGGCCAAAAAGCCATATATTGAATACAAAGGGCAACATGACTCCACAAGTCTAATAATACTCTCTGATCCCAAACTCATACAAAAAGAACAAGAAGCACACAAATTTGGACTTTGAAATGCTGTCTCAACCAAAGAAACTGAAATTCTGCAAGCTCTGCTTAGAATTTGAGAGTTTTTATTTTATTCATTTGTTATCTTAATAATGCACAACAACTCTCCATGAGTGTCCCAGGAAAAGTTAAACAAGAACATACTTTGTAGAATCAGTAACAGAAAGAGAGGATGACAGTTTGGATTTAATTTCCAAGCTGAGAACACATTGTGGAGACAGGAAGATCAGCCTAGAAAAAGTTCTCATATGGCAGAAAAGTGATTTATTTATTTTTTAATGTGACAGGCAAAACTGATGGCAGGCACATCGAGTAACCTCTAAAGCTTTTCAACCCAGAGAGCAATGACTAAAGAATTATGCAGTTTCTCACAGATTCTGTTTATTCTGCTTTGAAAAAATGTTTCTGGTTAGTTGAGTGTTTGTCCTTTACGACTTACATATGATTTCATATCTGTCCAAAAATCAGTATGAAATTATAAAATTGTATTATTTTAATTGTGATTTTTAATTGAACTAGTGGGATTGACCTCCACAATCCCCTCCTCCCCTCAAAAGCACCTTATTTTCATGAATATTTAACATGCTTACCGAATATGAAAAAAAACTAAGGTTCATGTCTAAAAGTTATGTTTCAATCTCCAATTTTCCAATGGTCCTGTACATATTCTCCTGATTTAAAGACAAGCAGGTCATATAAGACAGTACTTGCCATTTGCTGGAGCACGTTATGGGGATCTGTAGCTGAATCTACCTTATACTTTGTGTTGATTCACAGTTAAAGCATGTAGTGAATTCCTCTAATTGTCTCTTGCTGTGCCTTGGCTGCTTTGACTTGTGGAGCAGTTGGATGTGTGCAAACCCAATATTCTTTTGATGAATACTGAATGGGAATCTGTGTTCCTGCTGTGAATCAAGTGCACCCCAACTGCTAAGAAACCTAAGGGTCTAAATCGATCATGGTCCTTTGGACAACTTCGGTCCACTGCTGGAGGGGTGGATAAAAGTCTTGTACCATCTTGTATAGCTATATAAGGTAAACATTGATTGCTTCCCTGCTGAGCCACTTCACACTCAAGTACTTGCTAAAGTTGATGTTGCCTCTGATTCTTCACTTCCTATGAAATATTTCAATCTCATTTCACTTTCGGCTCTTCATCTCTTACATGCCTCTTTGTTTTTCTCTTTTTATTTTTTTAATTAATATATGCACTAGCCCCTTGCCATAATAGCATATATTTTTTTCTGATTTGCTCTTAGAAATAAACCAGTGACCAGGACAAGTTATCCAGTTCCTTGTTTAAACGTGCTGTTGAATCATAAACATTTTCACTCTCCATTTTTAATTTTTATCCTTCCTATATGGTATCACTTTTGTATCTTTGAAATGACCATTTCTTTGTAAAGTGGAGTGGCATGAAATGAGGAGCTGCTTGTGTATAAAATACTTTCAACCTTTGACATACATTTCTAGTACATTTTGAAGTAGCTGATTTTTAAAAATTCTTTGGGAACGTTATGAAAAAAGCTTAACACATTGCATGTTACAGTGCAGCAAAAGCATAACAAAGGCATAATTCAGGAAATGTTACTAAGTGTAAATATGCTTGAAGTAAAACTGCAGCAAGCCTTCATCTCTGCCCTTGGCTGGATTTTGTTTGCATGTCACTCATCATGGCCATAGTTTGGGTAAGAATATTATTGTTAGACCTTTTGTGCTGGTTTTGCTTCAATATCCTTCCCCCACTGTCTTTTTAGATTACCAGGCAGTGCAATTAGATGTTAAAACTTTACATGGGTTAAAGAGAGGGCTGGACAAGTGGCCAGAAGGCAAATGCAAAAATGCGAGATGTGGAGTGATAGTTGGGAGAGGTATGTACCTGCTCAGTCTGCTCTTGTCAGCCCTCAGGAACCTGCCTCTCATCACCCAGGACCACGTCAGATGCCTCTGCCATTCTGTGGATGTCCTAGTTACCTTCACAGCAGTGGGCTCTGCCGGTGACTATCAACTGCAGTTCCAGTCCTGTAAGTTGGTGCTTACTCAAAAAGTAAGCCAGTGGCTTTTTTCTTCCCTTTCCATTCTTCAGAGTATCTCCAGGGAAACCGTTCTACCCTTTGCCCTGCATCTTTAGAAGCAGATAAAGAGAATCCCTTTAGGGAAGAGATATTCCGTGGACAGGAGGAGGTGGCCTAAATTTAGCAGTGGGTGACTGATTTTTTATTTATTTGCTGTGTGGTACCAGCCGCAGCACTTTCTGGTAGGGGTAGAGCCCAGTGATGACAGCCTGCACCTGATACTGCTGAAGTTGCTTAGCAAGTTTTAGATTGGTCTTACAGAAATGGCTGAAAAGAGAGGAGAGTATTTTCAGATGTGCTAGGGCCTTCCTGCTCTAGGGGTTTAGAAATGTGTTGAAGTTAGAAGAAAACTCTTCCCTTCTGCTTTAGTGGAATGTGGGAACAGCAAACAAACAAAAAAAACGCTTTAAAAAACCCCAGGATTTTTTAGCTTAGCAGGGCCAAGGTAAAAATGCTGGCTACAAATCCATGCAGAGTACGTGCAGGATTTTTTGAAGGAGAGCTTGTATCCTTTTCATTATTTGGTCCTTGGTGGGAAATGGTAACCCATAGTCCTGACTATAGATTTTGGGATAGCTGTGGTAGCCAGTCTGTTGCTTCACTGGTGCCTGTTGTCCTCCTGTTCACAAGCAAGGAAAAGGAGTTTCTGAAAGCAGTCTCTACCTCTACCAAGTACACTGATCTGACACCATTCTGCTCATAGCATGAATTAGAAGAATCACATGAGACCCACAAAGCAGCAATCTTCTCCGCTAACTTTAGCAATCCACAAGTCAAATACCTAGTTATTTTTTTCCAAGTTTCCTTTGCAAGCCAGGGAATCATCACCTCCAACTAGGAATGTATTCCACCTGCAAGAGTCTCTTTCCCTCTGCTTGCAGAAAGGGGATCCAAAGGACTGCCTTCCATGCTTAAGAAATTCCCAGCAATCCCAACTATGGGAGAAATTCTCACCCTTATTAAGCTGGGAGCGGCAATACTTTAAATCAATCTCATTCTAGAGGTGTTTGGGACAATCCTGTTATTATTATGGTGGCAGCTGTGCACCTGCAGTCTCATCGCCTTAGTTTGTGTGCTCACTTTTGACACAACAGTTGGTATGATGCCAATTCAAGAATCAGAGACCCATCCAACCCCTTTTGTCTGGCAATGCCAGGCCCTGTCTCTCTGTGAAGAGAATCAGCTGCTAATGTGCATATCTGGAAACAGCTGTTTCTGTCATCTCAGAAGCACCAGGCATAATTCCAGGATTTATTTGAAAAAAATAGTTGAGTTCAGTGATACAACATCCACATCCAAATAAACCCTGTCAAGAGTTCTGGGGCTCAGCTCTGCGACAGATTGAGTAGCCTGTCCTCATGTAAGCAAAATGGCTCAGAAAGAGCTCAAAATCCACGGGATTTTCCAATCTAGCAATTGCTTTACTAAACCAGTGCAATACCTTCATATATTGACAACTTGTTGAGACATATAGTGTTCCAATTACCTAGACCAATATCACCTTAATCCCTGGGACAGAAGGAGATAATTTCATACTTTTAAGAATCTACTTTCACTAACCAGTCTGATTTAGAGGGAGTGCAGTAATTTAGGATTTACTCAGTGTGTTAATGCTGAGCCAAATCAATGTGACATATTTATTCCCTTTAATCACATCAGTGTTATCTTGACAATTAACCTTTGATGATTCAAAAGCCTTTTGAAATGACTAGTGGCACTATAATTCTATATTTAGATCTAATTAAAGCTTTTGTTGTGAACATGATTTTCATTTTAATGCCAATTGCATTACTATATGTGTTACAAAAGCAATCATATAATTGAATGTGTTTGAAGTAGTAGCTTAGAAAGAACAAATGGACAATCTGAGTGGGAAAACACTTCAGGAAAAAATGAAATGGTAATTAGTTGGCTAGCACAGCATTTTTGTCCTATTTTATGGAAAGCAGAATGTTAACACATTTTGTATTTTATTTTCATCGTGTCACCTCTGGCTTTTGCTATTTATACACCTTTGCTCCTTGAACTAATCTATAGCTAGGTGTTAATCTATTTTTTTTTCAAAAGATTTTTAAATGCATATTACTACTACTCTCATAGTGCAAGTGGTTTCTGGGTTGGAGCTAGTTTTAGTCGAATGCAATGGAATGCTCACTTTGGGGGCAGTATTTTCAAGATCTGCAGAAGGCTTACCTGTTATTCTGAATTGTTACTATTGTTAGCTGATTCCTATGTTCTAATCTTATTGATTCTCTTTTTTAGTTATTTTTAATGAGACAAATTCAGTTCAAGGACTAAATTGAACAGTGCGGTTCGTTTACATATTGTATGTATTTAAAAGCATGTAAACCCCACAAAAATACCTATATATACACCTCCTCCTCTACCCTCATCTCCTGTAATCTAAATCGTGAGTAAATGAATGCTTTATCTGGTAGCTATAAATTGACTCTAGTGAAAACAATTTTGCCATGTGCATTTGGTAGCAAATGTCAGCATCCACATTTTGTTTAACAGAGCTAGGAGAATGAACAAATTAATTGACAATCACTTCAATTTAATTGTTTCTTGTTCTGAGGCTCTGATCAGGGTGGCCCTTCTGTCCTTGTGGAGAGGGGGAGAAGAAGGGACAGAGGAGGTGGAGTGGCTTCACTTGAGTGCCTTCCTCTACCAAAGATAATGGCACCAGAGTCAAAAGGGCAGAGAAGTGAGAGGGAAAACAAGGCAGAGTGGTGATGTAATGGAAGGATGCTTCCTTTTGTTTCAATGGGCAAGGGACTGAGTCAGTTACCATAAAGATGATTACCATAAAGTCATTTCTCACTTCTTTATAGGTAGTATGTGACTTTCCCCATATTGATGATGATCTCCCATTTGCCTTTCTGTGTCTTCTGTACAGATTTGGTACTTGCAGATAGGGAATTAGTGTCTGGGAATGATACACCAAGGAGGAACCAAGTAATTCCTGTGGGTTTGAGTGGGGGTTCACTGAGGTTTGTAAGACCTGCTATGCTACTGGAAGGGGCAAGTGTTAGTGGCATTGCCAGGAAGGCTGCCTAGTTGTGTTTCTAAGTGGACTACAACGAATTTGTTTCATTAATAACTCTCTATTTCCAAGGGAGGCAGAGTGTTTGTAAAGCAGAGGAATTGCGAAAGCAAGACACACAGGTGCCTCTCAGATGGCCAATAATGGTGTGTTAGGCAGTGAGAACTGTCATACAAACTATCAGGAAATAAGCTCCCTGCTGCCTCACAGTGAAATATCTCTTTGGTCCTGGATTGTGGTCTTTCTGTCAGTGACAAGCAGTAGCAAAGCTACAGTGAATAGAGGCTGTGGTGTATCAGTGATAAGCATTTTAGAAAAGTTTTACTTCTAAGGACTGTACTAAATACACTTTTTTACTGCACGTGGAGAGATAAGTATTGTTTGTGAGGTGGCACATCGCAGAGTTGTCAAATAGTATTTTGAGGAAACCCCAGAGGGCCTAGACCATGATGGAGGGTAAGAGATGATTAAAGAGTATGTCTTTCTTCAATGAACTATAGTCTGCATAAAACTAGTGGCTGATTGAATAAACAAATTGTGTTAAAAGGTGAGCACAAATATGAAATGGAGTTGGATAATTTTCTCATAGGAAGTTCAAGCTTTCTTAGGAAATCAACCATTCGAGACAGATTTTGGGAACACAGTCTGACAGAAACTTGTCTCTCAAATTGCACATAACAATTTGTTTCCCTGAGGTGTCAGAAATCGACTTAGGGGACTAGATGGTCTTGCTTTGACTTGTGCTGTGGTGACTCTTCACTTCAGGTTGTAATTTCTGGAGGACATAGCAGCTTCAGGATGGTTTGGAGGTGAAGAAAGCCACAGGTAGGGAAATCCAGGGACATGGTCTAAACACAGCCTTAGTCATTCAGTTCCTGAAGGGACATAGGAAAATGTATTTTTCTGTGGTGGTAGTTCTAATTAGTTCTTCAAAGGCATAGGTGTCACAGTCATCTCAATCAGGATGAAAACAGTGTCTAATGAGACCATCTGTCAATGAACACATGAAAAGCAAGTAATTCCGTACATAACAGAATTGAAGGAGCCTAGTTTCCTGTGTCTGTTTCTCTTCATCTATTCCCTGCTTTCTCACCCCTACTAGAGGAACTTCTAGTGTCTGATGAAGGGTAAAGTCAGCCCTTAATGGGAGCACTAAACACACAATGTGACTCCATAAGCTTTATTTCCTTATACAACCACAGTACAAATATGCCTTTTCCCAGTTTAAACAGTTGATTACAAGCTATTTCCAAGGGGAGCAGTGGGAGAAGTAGAAATACTGCAGAAACATTAATCTTTGTTCATGTACAACAATGGAAGACTAGCATTGTGCTTGTCTCTGCAGGGGCCTTGAGACAGGAGTTTACCTGATTAAGACCTTGCAGTTTATCTCATTGTATATTTCATTTTTGTTTTGTTTTTCTTTTGTTCCTGTTCTTGCTGGGAATGAATGGTTGGGTACCAAGCCCAGTGCCCACAGGGAGCCTAAAAGGAACAGAGCTCTGCCACATGGCCTTGGTTCAAAATTCTAGCCCTCTAATGCAATAAGATATCTCAGAGTCATCTCAAAGCAATCTCTTCTGGCTGTATATAGCCAATATAAAATTTAAACTCTTCAAAGATGCTTTTGTAGTATTTGTTTTTCCCTGTGAAAAACTATATGTTTGGTGAAGCCATAAACAGATTTAAATGTGAAAACAAATAAAATTTGCAATTAAACATTTCTCAGCATCAGCCAGGAAGGAAGTGCATGAATCCATTAGTGTGCTGAAAGAATTAATTTTAATTTGTCTTCCATTTGATTCATTTCACATAGCTTAGTAATGTCTAAACTCCTGTGTTTGACTGGAGATGTAGTTTTAGCATGATCTTTGTATAATATCATGTTTTGCAGACTTTGCATAGTATCTATTTCTAGATGAGGGTCTGAAGGCAGAAGAGAAGAAAAGGCAGAAGGGAAGAAAAGAAATAATTTTCTACAAGACCAGAGACAGAATGTTTGTAGTTGTGGTTTTAAAATTTATTCTTTCACTTTACTAAACATCTCCAGTGTTAGTGCTCTGGCATTGTGCTGTACATTGTTGCATTTTATTAGATGAGATTTTTGCACTCTTTACTTATTGCAGATTCACTGCTCATGGTGTTATCTTAACTGAAATTGTTTTATGAACCATGGGAACAAACCTATATTATTTCAATCACAAACGTGAGTCAAAAACCATCTTTCAGGAAAGCCCAAGGATTGCTATGGTACAGTTCATTTCCTATCCAGTCTCTTTTGCCAACTGAGAGAATGCAGATCTGAGTGGCTGGACAGGAGGCAGAAATTTTGTGTCAGACTTGGACCAGAATTTGCATATTGTGTATAAGAATGCAGAGTGGGTGAAAAGCACATGCTCCTAAGACAGAAGATGCCTATGAGGATGGGGAATGGAAGCCCAGTACCAGCTATTCGGGGCTCTCAGCACAGAAAGCCAATCTTATCCTGGGCTGCATCAAAAGCCACGTGGCCAGCAGGGTGAGGGAGGGATTCTGTCCTTCTACTCCGCACTAGTGATATCCCACCTGGAGTTACACACCTAGATCTGGACCCTCACCATAAGAAGGATGTGGAGCAAATCCAGAGGAGGGCCATGAAGATGTGCAGGGGGCTTGAAACTAAATGATCTTTAGGGTCTCTTCCAACCCAAAGTATTCTGTGATTCTATGATTCAGTTCATGAATGTGTGATTGAATTCCCAAGATACTATTCAGCCGTCAGTGTCAACCACCAAAATCTGCCTGATGCATGTAGTAATTCACTCGTCACTGAAGCTCTTTAAGTATATTTCTGAAAATCTGTTGCATAAGAATTGCCAGAGTGAATGCTAGCTAAAAATTTTGGTTTTCTCCTAATAATAATTTTTAATTTATTGACTTTTAAAAATTAATCAGTTTAATATCTGTAGGGTAAAACTTAAATCTTGCTTGAGTATTTAAGGTTGATTTGAATGTGTATTATTCTAAGGAATTTGCATAGCATCCTCAAAACTGTGAAAAGTACTTTATAACTCAGCAACACATCATCAAAATCTATTTTTGACTGAACTTTTGACGGCATTTTCAAAATCTCTACCTGGGTCAATACGTTGCAATCACCCAGACTACGCATGAATGATTGATTTTCACATCTGAAATGGTATTATTACAACACTAAATAAAACACCTGTGCCATTTCTGCCTTGAATGGCTGCTAGGGTAATAACACAAAGTAATTAACGGTCTAGCACAAATAATGAGAACAGTTAAGCTTTCACAGCCTAAACAGAACACTTTGTGAGGAGCAAGATTTATAAAAAGCTTGTTTCACAAGGTATAGCATCATCAACCCATATAAAGACCTATGTAATCACGATTCTCACTTTCAGCTCACAGTACCCAGCACTGCATTTTGCAATTTTAAGGTAGCATCGGCTGCTCCTCATACTACTTTTAATGCTCCGCACACATACTAGTTACGGAAAGGCTTGCTATAGTAAGAGTACCAATCTTTAATATTTCTGTAAATATCAAAAAGAAAATGGTCCATATCTTTGAGCATAAATGGTTCTGGTCAAGTCAGTGGAACTGTACCCCACTGATCTCAGCTCAGCATATAGGCCATCACATTAGTACTCCTGATAAATATCGCTAAAGTAGCAATTACAATTTTCTGAAAAGCGTAGCAGTCTTTTTAGCAAGTGAATCAAACATTTTCAGAGGTAGTTTTTTTCTTGGCTTACTAGGACACTGGATGTATTTCTTGATGGTTTTGTAAGTCTCTGTTTTACAGTTAGGGAAGAACAGTCCTAGAATTAAAATGATTTCATCTGTTCATTTATAGTTTCTCAAATGCCCAGAGTCAATCTGGAAATACAAAAGCACCTATTCTATATCAGGTTAATTCCACTTGTTTCCCTTGTTGTCTTTGTCCTTAGGTGCTAGAGCAACACCTTGCTGGGCTTGTATTTACAATCCACTGCAACTTAATAATTTTCCACATCTTTTCATGGTCCTTCCACATGTGACAGAAAAAGCTGCTTTTCATGATGAGGCTTTTCAATAGCAAAATGTCAGTAACAATAAAAATATTCTATCAACCCAGTCAAAAGCGTGTTTTAAAAACAACAGCATCCTTGTTAGAGAAAGTTCCAACATTGCAACCAAAATCATTGAGATAGAGTGGACCCAAGGAAGTTGATGGTGTTTGAATCAGATTGTGATTTACTTACTGTTTCAGCCAATTTTAACTGTTGCAACTTATATTCTTCAGAATGGCTAAAACATTGAATATTTTCAATTCTTCCATTTTGCTAGCTGTGCCACATTCTTCAGGCTGTATCCAGACATTTTAGAGAGGAAGAAATATTAAGAGTTTTAATAACATTGCTCAAACCAATCATAGAACAAAGAGGTATTTACAAAATCAAGAGCTGCTGAAAGATGTAGAAGCTTGGTTCTGCAGAACCACTGGAAAGCTTATAATGTAATCCCACTAACAAAACACTTTCAACCAAGAGTATTTAATGCATCAGAACTTTCTAAAAACATTTCACCTTAATTACCATTTTTTGTTCGGAGATTGAATGGAAACTGTATTGATTCAAACTGCAGTGGTACATCTCTGGGCAGACTTCTTTTCTGGGTTTTCTAACTTCATTTCGAGTTCCACCAGTCTGCCATGACTCCAAAAATAAAAGTTTATATAAGCCAGAGTGGACTAATGATGGCAGAATGGGGAATATTAACAATATATTAAGAAAAAGAACTCACAGTTCTTTTAAAAATAATGTTATTATTGCTTTTGCAAACACTTTCAGTGTTTCAGCTTTCTACTGGTTTCATTTGAATAGTTTTCATTTGAAATTATTTTTATTGCTTCGTCTCCACTTCTAACATCTCTGGCTAATGTGCTGTGCATTATTAAAGGGCCATTGAGAACCAGGACACTTTTATGGTAGCTATCTCAAACCCTGCCTTTAGTTTGATTTTCACAAAATATGGAGAACTTCTGAAAAGGGAGGCACGGATTTTCAAACTTTCCTAAGGGACTTGCTTGCTGGATGCTCTGGAATAATGTATACCTTTGCATCTGACTTCTGTAACAGTTGCAGGCCACTCTCACCATCACTTATTGGTAAAGAGCAGATACTGCAGGAGTCACATCTGTTCTACTCTGTTAGATATTGTGCTTTTAAATATTGACTACATGTAATTATGTGTTAATCCTTGTTCAGAAGTGTGCAGGAGAATCATGACCTGCTTCATGATAGAGTACAAAAAGATGTTAAACATAATAATTTTACCATTCATCTGAAATGAAACACAATGTTGTCTTTCAAAATAATGTTTTTTAAAACAGGATGACAGAATAGGTTTTGTCACAACAGTGTAATAATGGGCTGTCAAATTTGTGCTGCTGCTACTTTATAAATATGAGTATGTCTACCTTTTTGTTTACTGAAAAGTCATCTCTGAGAGAAATGACAGTTATATGTTAATAAACTAATTTTTTACAGCTGCAGAACTCAATTGTGCTGTTGTACAAAACAATGCAATGTCATTAATTCCAGGGCCTTTGTAGGTCTTCTTAACAGAAGACACGTCTCTCAAAAGGGGCACTTCTTTGACTAATTTTTTTTAAGAACTGATTTTTTTAGTTATGACTAGAAATATTTTTTGGTTTATTTCTCATATCTTAGGTTTCTGTTTCCCTTTTCATTCACAATTTTAGTTTGTTTCCATTTTATATATTACTGTTTGAAATATTTCTATTTCTTGTTTTCTATGAAAGCAGTTTATTTTCAATTTTATTTTATTTCATTTTTAAAAATACAGAAAAATTGGTATGTCCCATTCCAGGACACTAGCTGAAGAAAATCTTGACCAATATTATGCATTTTCTGAAGTTAAAAGCACAGTATTTTTTCATTTATCTGTATTCTCTCTGATGTTTTACTCCAGATCTTGTGTTTTTAGGCTATGTAGAACACTTGCATATTTGTATTCCCTCTCCAACACTTTTCAGGCCTGACAAGTTTGTGTTTCCATCATTTGCCTTGCATACTAGCTGGAAGTTTTCCCTATCTTCATTTGGTGTTCCTGTGTACAGAAGTTTTCATAGAAACATAGAGTAAAAAAATATTTTAGTCTGTAAGGAATCTCCGGAGATCATCAAATCTAACCGCTCTCTCAGAGGTCCACTCAGATGAGTTTGCTGTGGGCTGTGTCCAGTTGACCCTTGAGCACCATCAAGGATGGAGATCCTATCACCTCTCTGGGTACCTGTTCCAGTATTTGACTACCTTCATGAAAGATTTTTACCCCTAGTATCTATTCAGAATGTCCCATGTTCCAGCTCATGGCCATAGTCTCCTATCCTATTGCTGTGCACCTTTGAGAAGAGTTGATTCCATCTCCTCTCTGTCATCTGACCAGGTAGCTGCAGACAGCAATAAAGTCTCCCCTGAGCCATTATTTCTGTAGGCTGAGCAGAACCTGTCTCAGCTTTTTCTCATATGTTCAGTGCTCCAGCCCCTAACCAGCTTAGTGGTCTCCACTGGACTTTCTCCAGGACATCCATGTCCTTCTTGTACTGGACAACCCAAAACTGGACACAGGACTGCCTTGCAATCTCACAAGGGCTAAATACAGGAAGCATTCCTTCCCTGGGCCAGCTGGCTCCTTGTTAATACAGCCAGGGATGTGGCTGGTCTTCACCTCAAAGGCACAGTGCTGACTCATGTTCAACTTGCTGTCCATCAGGACCCCTGCACCCTTCCCTAGACAGCTGCCTCAGCCTGCAATGGTGCATGGGCTTGTTCCGTCCCAGATGCAAGACCTTGCATTTGGTCCTGCTGAACTTCATAAGATTCCAGTCAGCCCATTCCTTTATCCTGTCCAGGTAGGTGATTGGTTTTGCTTCCAATCTGCAGTCCACAAGAGGGTGAGAGATCTTTGGCTATTTGTTACTTAGCTACAGACTGTTTGAAAGGGATCTTGAAGACAATAACAAGGGTTAGGGTTAGATTTATCACATATAGTTTAACCTAGGTCTCAAGTCTAACAAAGTTTGGGGAGAGCTAGATGCCTCCAGGTGATTCCTCCAATCTTCCCATTCAAAACCGTGCATATTGTCTTCTGCAAACACTTCTTTTGATCTCTTCCTCTCTCCATTTAATGCAGAGAGAAGCTCAGTAACAAGCCTCACCATTATTTAGAGTTTGGTAACCTTGGATCTTACCTATATAGGTCATGCTAGTAAGTTCTAGTAAAGTCATTTCATCCATGGTCAATAAATAGATATTAAGTGTTGAGTACTAGACTCTACCATTGATCCTACCTCTACCTGCATAAGTGTTTTAAGAGCAGCTTCCTTCCTTTTTTTCCAGCTCCCAGCAAAAACAAAGACAGGGATGAATGCATTGAGGAGACTGGGTGCCTAGCTATGGAGGGAGAGACAAGTCTTATATAGTGGGTCATTCCCTCTGCTATGTCTGCCTTCACTTCTACCAACCTGCTTTGATTTCAATTTTCCAAATAATGAAAATTTGATCCTGCTAAAATCATTATTTCTACTATTTTCTTTCTCTGGAGCCACCATATCCAATAATTTATGGTCCTGACAGCCTAGTGGTGTGTGCAAATAGGTGATATGAGGAGCCATGTGATAAGTGAATCCTAAAGAAAGAGGAAAAAATGGTAGGAAATACTGCAGGACCATTCCAACCCAATGTACTGTGCAGGGCACTTCTAGGTGGAAATGAGAGCACATGCCTTATGGTTACACATTCTGCTGTACTCAGGTTTAATGTGTGACAGAGAACACCCCCCTGGTGACATCCTACACAAGGAGCCAGGCACAACTGCTGTCACATGTTCATCAGTGCCTCCTGTGCTGCAATGCTTGGTGGTGTAGATTGCAGCCCTGCAGATTTGTAAAAAAATTACAATTTTTCTGTAACACTTCTAAATTAGAGTGTTTATGGCCACCTTCATATTCATGTGCCTGTATACTCCTGCTTTCTATTTCTACCCAGCTTGCTTTTTCACTGCTAAAACTACGTACTAGTCTAACTGTCTATAAATAATATATTGCATATGGCAGGATTGACTTTTCCTTCCAACACCCTGTCACTGAGGGAAAGCAATATAATGTGCATTTCCATTTTCCTACGTCTAGATTTCATTATCACCATTTCCACCACCATTCTCAAGAAAACCCCAAAGCCCTGCATCTTTGCTATTTTAAGTAATAAGTTCTCAGTTATATTTTGAGTTATATGTTCTCTCATTATTACCTAATGGATTAGAGTATATGAACAATTTTTCTCATGGATCTACATGTAGTGCGCATGAAGGAGCAGTATGTAGCCATTTTGGATGTGGTGATCAATATGTGCCTCCTGCACAGGTAGAAGTATCTCAAACCACATCTGTTTGGTGTATTCAAGGCTGGTGGATAAGAATGAATTAAATTCCATTTTACATAAATTCTGTGTGGATAAACCCCACATCTGATTTCTTCCAGCCACAACATGGGATTTCCTGCTTCACCCCAAGGTCTTTTTCTAGTTAGTAGCTGGTGCAACACAGTGATCAGGTTAAACATTATGTTTTAACTTGAAGTAATTCATTGTGCTTTGAGCTGCTGGCCCAAGGGTTTTTTACATACCTGTTTAGATTATGCTGAAGAAAATGGTGATAGAACACCTGACATATCCAATTATGTTTCATTCTGAAAGAAATCACTCCAAGCTATTTTAGAATGCAACTTATAGGACCTTTAAAGCTCTATTATTTATAAAGGCACATGAGAATGGAACTTTATAAAGCTCTGGCTCAGATTCTGAAAACAAAATTAGACTACAAAATTCTTTTAGATCTAGAAGTGTTCAGAAAATTCTTGCTGTTCACTTCCTTGCTACAAGCAGACAAACTCAAGATCAGTGCCTTGGCAGCTAATGGAGATCGTAGGCGAAGTTGTGATTTTTTTTGGCGTTTGCTCTGAACTCCTCATTGCAGCTATACTCAGGTACCTTTTTTCATATATAGCTTATATCTTTTTTCAAGGTAAAAGCCAATTACCCAAATTTTATTAAATTGTTCTTCCACAGAAGGATTACTTATCTTGACAATATGATGTGTAACAGTAAATTCTAAATGAAACTAAGCTATCAGCAGGACTCTGTTCTCCTAAGGAGTGGTGAGGGCATGATGCCCACATTAAGAGTAGATCAGACCTTTCTAGATTTAGCTTTTTTTTTCCTGTTTAATAGGTTCTTTGAGCCCTGTGGTGAAAATTCAATTATAGACTTCAATTTATTTATCAGAGACATAAAATTTTTCTATTGCTTATGATAGATGATGCAGCAGAAAAAGTATATTAATTGGGCTACTGCCACAGTCATGTAATTCAGTGTACATGTTTTATTTCCTTTTAAAGATGTGTAGATCATTAACATCCTTGCTTTTTCAAACAAGAGAAATGGCAAATCAGCAACTGACTTACTTGGTTTCATCTGATCCGCAGTGACTGTGCCCTAGATTCTTGTTCCTCATCCTGTTACTCTGCTTTAACTGATGAAAACTACTCATGATCAGCTTGCATATGGAGCATTAATGCCAGGTACAGTGAGAAGCAGAAGAGCTGAATGCCATGAAGAACATAGTTGTTAAGCTGTCCTAGCTGGGTTGGTAGACCCTTAATTTTATTAAGTATATTCATTTTGTAAGTGGAGGGGGACTGAATTCAGAGGATAGATTCCTGTAGTCATAGCTGTGTTCAACTCGACCCATGTGTGTTCCCCCTCTGTAGTTCATTTGGATTTTAAAAAGATGTTTGGGCACCTCCTGGGACTGCCAGCCTGTCTATCGGGGCTGCATTAGCCACTGATATGCTTTTGAATATGTGTGCCTCAGAGCACGTAATGTGAAGTAAAAGGTGTTCCAGCATAACTCCCCTCCTATCCCAGTGCCAGGAGAGCTGAGCTGAAAAAGACCGTGGCACAGTCCTAAAACCACTCTCTACCTAAGTGTTCCCAAAGCCGTTTGCAAAGACGGAGTTTAAAGAGCAGTAGCAACAAAGGGCAGCTTTTGGTCCATTTCTCCTCAAGGCGAGCAAGGTCACTGTGAAAACTCATCAAAAACAAACATAAAAGCCATGCCTGGGCTTTTTTGTCTGGCACTTTGGTACTAGGAAGGTCACACAGGGAACATAATTAAAATGCAAAATGACAGCAGGCGATATTACTGTCAGTGGAAAGTTCATCCAACTGCTCCCTGCAAGTTGCTCTGAATCACTTCTGAAATGGTGACATCAATGTGAATGTTCCCAGCAGCAAGAGCCACAGTGAAAAATGTTTAGAACTTTGCCTAATTTCTGACAGTTAATGAGACCTACAGGGAATATTCACAGAGCAAAAAGCACCTTGTTTTGGCTTGTTAGCTTTCTAATGCAGAATATTTATTGGTCTCCAGTCACTCCCTGACGACACTTTTCTGTTTCAATCTTTGGCCTGTGCCAATCAGGATATAAATAAATAATAAGAAAAAGACTTTGCAAATCATTTTGAAAAACTGTTTCTTTTCATTTTCCCTGTGGGATGTCTTTGCTCCTGTTTGTTATATATTTGGAGCTGTTTACCTTCCTTGTCTACAGCCCTGGAGAGCCAGGGACTGGCGTCCTGAGCCAGCTTCTCTATCTTCCATGCAGAAAAGGCCTTAAATGATACAGCCTGGCATGTACAGGGACTGCCAAGTCAGTATCGTGGTGCCTGGGGCAGGATGCAATGGTGATGGCTCTGCCTCTTAAATTTTCTTTTAAAGAAACATTGTGTTCATTGAAAAGGTGGTATGGCAATCCTCCCTGCACCGCCCATTCTGTAAACACAGATTAAGGAGGAAGCTTTTGTTCTGTAAATACATTTGTCCTCTTCTGCTATCCTCTCCAGACAGACATCCTTCTCAGCCTGCCTGGGCTATGGCATGTACACACAGACACTGCCTGTGGCACAAACACTCACACACATGGTTGCCAAACAAACTGGGGGTCCCACAGGGTAGGATGACCACCCCCATGCTCAAAAATAAGAGCAGTAGCTCTGAGGAGGCATGCAAGACTGCATCTCTCAATCCTCAACAAGGGCTGAATGCAATAAGAACTCTTTCACTTTGACATTGTATGGCTTCCTTCATTTAGAGTCCTGGAGGTAAATGTCATAAGCCGTCTGTCCAGGGACAAAAGGGTAAGAAGCATATATGAAAATTCTCCTATCTGCCTACAATAATGCAGCTAGAGAGCACTGGTGCTCCATGTACCTTCCATTGCTTCAAACTATGAGGAGAGGAACCACCCTGTTGTATTGAAGATCATCAATGCTAATGCACATTATTGGCTTGAACAGTAGAAATCTCTACAAAGCTCAGTGTGACTTTACTTTCCTGGTACTACCTTCAATTTTCAGAGCTGGTTGTGAAGGCTTGAGTACACAGAAAAAAAGAGAAGAACTGGTATAGCATTGGTCGGCTTTTATAATAGATAAGCTGCTGGAAAAGGACCACAGTCTTATTTTGATTAGAAAGCAGGTGGTTACTTCAATTGGTAAAGGCTGTGAAGGAATGGCTGGGGAGGGAGACAAATTGGAGTTAGAAGACTTGGGTTCTTGTCTGCAGGGGAGGGAGTGGGAGAGGAGAATGAAGAGAGTTGTGAAGCTGGAGGTTACAGTAGAAGGTCAGTACCATGCATGTGTGAAGGCACAGCAAAGGGAAAAATCCTTTGATTATCGCCTTTGGTTTGAAATTTTTGCAGTTATCAAATTGAGTTTTATATTTCCTTTTGAATTAGTCCTGCTATGTCTAAATTCACTCTTTACACTATGTTAGTGTGATTCACTATTTTGTTTATTTTACAGGTCAGATACTTAGCAAATCTTAAAGAAAACAATATGATGCTCTGGGGATATCAGGTCAATAGGCCTTCACAGACAAAGCTGTATGAAGTTCAGCACTTTCAGTTGGCTAGAATTTCTTGAACAATTTTGTTCTGTCTAAATATTTAAATTATAAAACAGATTTTTTCCTAATGGAGAATTTCAGAGGAAAGTTCTTTGCAAATTTCACTTCTGGCAGATTTAGTTAAAAAGTTGATTAAAATGGTGGTATTTTTATTCTGAACTCAAGTTCTGAAGTTTTTGTCCCAAGGTTACCCTGTATTAACTGAATTTATTTTTCTGTTTGTAAAGTTCTGCAAAACACTTGGGAGGAAAGACTTGAAGTTTGAAGGGAAAGGGATGTTGTTTGGATTTGGATTGCATTGTAAAAGCTTTTCTTATCCTGTAAAAGCTTCTTGTCCACAGAGAATAGCTTTCTATTCCTCTCAATTGATAAAAGCTTTTCAGTTGTTTGCTTCATAAAATCTTTAGTATAATGTGAAATTCTGCATTCCATCTTTGTGAAATTATTATCTAAAAACAAGCATATTCAAGAAAGCACATATATTTTACATTAAAGATGTACCTTTCTTTCAGGGGCTATCCCATATCTTGCTTGCTTTGGGGGTACAGGGGAAGATGAACATAATTCTTGAGTACCAGGGCCTGCAGAAAATCAGTAGGAATGGGACTAATTCTGTAACACATAAAGAACATTCAGATCTATTAATTGATCTTTATCAATTAAATTATTTTCTTATCTAGATCAAACAACTTCAGAAATAGACTGGGGAAATGGAGCAGAGTTTTCCTGATGACTTCTTTTCTAAAGTTGTATAATCTCAGGCACTATGAATAGCTTTGACTTTCATGTTTTGTGTTTATGAGCTACTGTTGCCTAAACAGCTTGTGTCTTTTCCCAGTTGCTTCAAAACAAAGTATTTTCATTATTAAGGAGACTGGATTTTCTTTCAGCTGTACATTCTTTAGCGGTATATTCTGTTATATAACTGTTGTGTATGCAAAGAGTTGGAGTTT
This sequence comes from Atrichornis clamosus, assembly GCA_013400975.1. Taxonomy (NCBI): domain Eukaryota; kingdom Metazoa; phylum Chordata; class Aves; order Passeriformes; family Menuridae; genus Atrichornis; species Atrichornis clamosus. The sequence goes on from WBMZ01006422.1 coordinate 121,872, forward strand.
TCCATGTAAAAAATCAAATTCATGTGAAGTCACCAGCTTTATGAATAAATTCTGTAGGATATTAAGATTGTAGTTACTAGAAAGTTGTACGATAGTTCCAGCATCCTGGGCTGAATTGGGAAGGGTATTGTCAGCAGATTTAGGGAGGTGATTCTTCCCCTCTACCTGACACTGGTGAAACATATCTGGAATTCTGGGTTCAGTTCTGGGCTCTCTCGTGAAAGAAAGACGTGGATGTTGGAGTGAGTCCAAGTAGAGCCACTAAGATGAGTAAGGTACTGGGACATCTCTTGTATGAGGAGAGGCTGAGAGAGCTGGGATTGTTCAGCATAAAGGAGAGAGGCTCAGGGGGTCTTCTTTAAGTGCATGAATATTTGAGGGAGGAAGTAAAGCAGTTAAAGCCAGACTCTGCTAAGTGATGGCCAGTGACAGGACAAGAGACAGCAGAAAAAAATTAAATACTGGAAATTGCAATTAAATATAAATTTTGGTGGGTTTTTTTGTTTTTCAGTGAAGGTTATCAAACACTGGCACTCTACTGCTCTGAGAGATTCTGGAGTCTCCATCCTGGGAGACCTCCAAACCCTTCCTGGTCAGTGTTCAGCATTGCTTTACTTGACCCTGCTTTGAGTGGAGGATTAGGCAAGAGGGTCTCCAGCACTGGAGCCTTCCAGCCTCAGCAATTCTGTGATTTTTATTCAGATTCTTTAACCTAGCCAATTATTATAATTCTCTATATTTCATATTTGTCATAGAAGAGGCATTTGCTGTGATTGGACCGTACTCTAAACGTTGCTCTCTCTATTGATGTCTAGCACACCTATGTGTGCTAAACCATATGAATCTATGGATGTGCAAAACAAGACAATGCAGTTCAGGTATTTGCATAGGCTAAAGCCATGTAATTACCTCTATTCAGCAGAACATTTCAGAACAGGTCTATCTTCAAGTATTGTCCAACAAGGTGTACTGAACTGCGCTCAAAGAACATAATTCGGAGTAAGAGTGTGAAACTTCCACTGGCATTAAGAATGAAAGTTCAAACTCTTGATTATCAGATTGCTACTTTTCAGTTTATGGCATTCTGTCTTGATTTCAGTCCAACAATACATTGCCTTAAAAAATCATGGCTAACTCTCAATTATCTTTTTTTAAATTAAGAGGGGAGTGTAAAATTTAATTTCTCCCTCTAGCATAACAATATTGGTTTTGCTGTCTTTTGGCAGTCATACAGCCAAATTTTGAAGAGGAAACTTGGTCTTTACCTGAGTAAAATGGAATCATGGAAAACAAGATTGTGAAATATATCCTCATACATGCCAGTGAGTTTGTCCAAGGGAAAATTTCTATCTCTCTCTTTTTATGTGATAGGAGAACTTATACCTTGTTTCTGGACATCCTTAATGAAGTGTGCAAAATAAGACAAGTTTGAGTTTCTTTCTTTAATAGTCATTGAAATACAGTCATGGCTAGATCAGTAATCATGAGGGCTATCACAGCCACAAAATCATAAATCTGTCATTGTAACTTTTGCATAAGTTCTCAGTTTTCTCCTGACTGATTCTTGTTAGAATTTAAAGTTTATCTTCAATTCAGTATAGCAGATTTTGATATCTGTAGTTGGAAACATATGACTGGGAGGTATCTGGACCATTGAATAGACAAATCTAAACATAACTTATTTGTAACTGCCCCATTTATATTTTAAATCATTCTTCTCTGACTCTCTTTTTCCATGGGCTATAAATTAGGAAGTGAAAAAATTACTTATACCTCAAGTCTGTTCTTATTGCAAAGCATCTATCAACAGAGAAGGAAACATCCTTCACACTCAGATCAGTCTATAAATTTTAAGGGTAAGTCCTCCTCTTTTAGGAAAAGAATGATTTGAGGATATCCATACAATTTTTATGAGCTCCTTCAGAACAATTAATGAGATCTGCCTATGTCCTTTGGGCTGGGGATGAATCCTCAGGGGGAGCAATTGGAGCTTGGTGTCCAAGAGCTAAAATGAACACAGGATGGGCAGCTAGAGTACCAGGACCTAAGACTAAAATAAGAATCAAGCCAAACTCATGGTGTATATGCACCCTCTGATGGCTGTTTGAATGCAGCTTTTAATTTTTCTTTTTTTATAGAGAAAGGATAATAAGAGAGTTGTGATAATGGGTTATTGCTCTCTCTTTGTTATATCCTTGAAAATTGAACTATAGTTTTCCAAGCACAGCTTTCCTTGAAAATCAATATAAATTACCTTTTTTTTTCAAGTGTGAATTGAATGCAGCTCTTGCTGATCAGCTGTACGTGGGGACATAGTGCTGCAGAGTCACATGCCTGTTTGTATTTATCTTCATTCATTCTGAAAAGAAAAGGTCAGAAAGGAGAAAATCCACCGTAGCGGAGTAGAATTGATTTGGAATGGCAACATGAAGTGTTGTGATATGGGAAGTGCTAAAACCAGCAAAAACAGCTAAAAGGGTAGAGGCATTTGTAAAAGCACAATGTGCAAAGTGTGAAAAGAGACAAAAGAAACCATGTCTGGCTGATTCCTGCTTTTCTGGTCCCTAGTGTCTGTGTCATACGCTGGTTGTTGCCCTGACACAGGATAATGTGTGTGAACTGGAACATTTCTTCTGGTGGGAGTAGGCTTTCCTCTGGGTGACCTCAGCTTTAGTTTCTCTCTGCCCACCAATACACCTGCCATTTTCACATGTTTTTGTAATTCTTCTGAGGTATTCTATATTGAGAACAGTAATATCTTTACTAAAAATTTTGGTAAAGTAAGAGAATTCATGTTTCCTTTATAAACTTGCTCTATAAAATGAATTTACTCTATTACCTGATATGGGTGGCCAAGCTACATCTATCCTGTGAGTTCTAACTGAATTCAAGTTTCATATTAGCTTTGTCCAAAAATAAACAAATTCTAGTTGCTGATTTTTGTTGAGTAAAATACTTAAGAACTTCAGTGCCAGAAGTTACACCGAGGGTAGTAATTAATAATCATAGCCTGCAGTCCCACAAATCTGCAGAATATTTGCCTCTGTGTTTAAGACAAAGAAGTATTTACTCTGCAAATACTGTGTCAGAATAGCATTCAACAGCTTGTTAAACACACAGTCAAATAGAAATGCTATAATGTTTCCATACCCCTTTTCTTACTGAAGACCAGAATTTCCATGCATATATTAGCATAAATTATAAAAGTCATTCTTCACTGCCATTTTCCTGAAGAGTCCACTGTTTGCTTATAGAAAGCACACATTCAGTGTCTATATCTCTAAAGTGCAGATGTAGAAGCAGAAAAATACATGAGAAATAAATGAAAAAGACCTTTCCAGCTCACTGAGTGAAGGGCTGGCTCTATTTTCAATGCCATTACTGCATCCAAATTATTGCTTTAGCTGTTGGAATTCATCTGAGGAGTGATGTCTTTAACGAGACCCTTCACCAGTCTTACTTGCAGTATGTGCTTTGCCTAGTAGTGCTTTAAGTCATGAGTTTCTAACAGGCAGAACTTAGTGTCTTTGTCATATAGGAAGTTCCCTAAGCTTTGGAAAATTATTGTAAAAGTAACATTGTAAGGCCAAAATGCTCACTGAAGTTCATTGCTCATTATCCAAATTCAGCCCTTGGTTAATGAGTTAAAGAGGTTTGCTCATATCCCCACTGGAAGCCAAAGCCCTGTAGGGTGTCCTTCCTGCATGGAAAACCTACAATTTCGTCTGTCCCCTCCTGTGCAGTCTTGCTTGTTAACTCCCACACAGCTGTTTTCAGCTTGTGGCTGTGGACATCTTCTTCAAGAAATACATCTTATTTGTTCCATGTCTCCATGGCAGGTGGGAACTTGTACCTGATGGGGAAACTCCTTTTGAGTTGGGATTGCAAGATGTGTAAAACTGTTTGCATGTTGGTCTTAACATGGAGTTGGTATGTGAAATGGAGTTTTGGAATTATCAATGAATCAAGTAGAAAACTGGGAAAAACTGACTCTCTGTAAACAGGTGGACTTGAGGGCAGGGGTGAGGTTGGGGTGGGGGCTGTTTATATGCATTTAGTCTGGGAAATACATAGTCATTTTAATTAGCTAAATGAGCAATACAGGAATTGTAAGCATTTGCTGCACACTGTGAACATTCACTTTTGCGGAGTTATCACAAGCCAACATTTGTGGGGTTTGTGGCAAAGGGCCTTTTGGGTAAAGGGTACATGTCTGGCTTCAACATCATGACTACCAGGACTTCCAGGTCCTTTTCTGCATATCTGCTTTTCATCACTGGGTGGCCCCCATCATGTAATGATGCCTGGGGTAGTTCCTCCCCAGGTAAATGGCAGATGCAACCTAGTTACACTAACCCCTTTGTATGTATTTTTTTCTATTTCATCTTCATCCATACTTTTCTTCTTCTTCTTCTTTTTTTTTTAAATTTTTTTAATTAACTGCATTATCCTGTAGGTGTTTCAGAGAAGCAAATAACTCTGTGAGTCACTGCAGAGATCTCATCCGATCACCCCATGAAGAAGGCCCCTCGCCTGGGGCTGTGCCTGAGTGGCAGTGCCCAGACAAGAGGGAGAGATTTGAGCACCAAAGAGGAGCACTGGACTGATGGGGCACGAGGCAGTCCCAGCCTTAGTAATGAAAATTACCAATAAAATGCATGACAACTTATCAACGTGAAACTAGTCTAAGTGTGAGAAATCTACTGTGTTTTGAAAGGGGAATAAATGTGCAATCCAAACTAAGGTATATATTATATACTAGCAGGAGTGAATAACAAAATCATAGACAGTCTGTTGGAGCATTTTCCTTCCTCCTTAGGTGTCTCCTAAATTCTACTTGGCTTCCAGCATAAGTGCTGCATGAAATATGCTATAGCATATGATTGACTTCAATATGATCCATCTGAGAGGTAGACATCAGTTCTGGACCACACTCAACTCTGTGCCGTTGAGGTTTGGATTTGTTGTGGCCAGTAGTAGTGCCAAAATCATTAGAAAACTTAGTAACTGTGTCAAAGATTGGCACTTACACGTTATCTTCACGTGTGCAGCAGATTGGATGCTGGCCTGTGTTAGCCACGGTCACTGGGACAGAAGGGGGGCTCTGAGCACTGTCTTAGTTCCAGGAGGAGGCAGTTTGTCAGCACACCTTATATCACAGAAGGGTTTGGCTCTTGGGGGTCTATATGAGGCACGGTGCATTAGGGCAAGTCTAATACAGAGGTGGGCTTTCAGCCTCTCTTGGTAAAATGCTGTTATCCACTAATTGACATTTTAACAGAAGAATTTTTACTCCTTTGTTTTCTATTTCGCAGCAACAGAACCATTTATTTATTTCTTCTATTGGTGGTGCCACTATTTACGTAGGTTTCTGATTCAGTCACAGCATGTCATTCGTTGCAAACAAAAGTCTCGTTTCCTCTCACATTTTAGTCTCAATTATTTCCTGCCAGCAGGGGTCACACGGCTACCGCAGCTTCTCATCGCAGCTCTGCCCCAGTCACAGATGCCAGAACATCGCTTCTGGCTACGACACACTTGGAAATGCCTCTCAGACATATTGAAAAGAGAGCTGGTAATTGCCATCTTATCATATATTTTTTGGATATAATAATAATATATATAATATTTTCTAGGAAAGAGCCCATTTTATCTGTAGCAGAGATTTGTTTTGGAAACTAAGATTTTTTTTTTTAAATGGTCATATTATTACTGTTAAATGTTGTAATAATTCAGGTACCTATGCCCATCATGCACTTCACTGTCTTTGCAGGCTGTTACTGCTTTCCCACTGTTAAACTTGACTCAGAAATTTCTGCAACAAATGAGCTTAAAACTTCCTTTAGGAAAGGAAAAAATGAAGCAGTTGACTATTGGAACCTCACTAGGAAAAGCAAGTTTACAGTCAGGATTTTAGATAAAACATTAATGCTTTAATATCTGATACACATGCTAGAACTGTCTTGTTGATTTTTGCTTCGAGGAAAAAAATTAACAAAGGAGAGAGCAGTTAAAGAATAAACAGCTGTTAAAGCATTTGAAAAAAACGTTAGTGGTATGTCATGTGAAACCTTTAGTCTACTTGTGCATAGTATTGGTATTTCAACTACAAAAAATATAAGTATTCTACTTGAGAGACCAGGGCTCCCTTGCACAAGGCACTTTGCACACAAATACCAGAGGAACAGTTCTTTTCCCAGACAACTAGAATCCTGGTTGGATAGATAGAAACAATGGCTAAAAATAATTTTCCTGTCACTGTTAGCTGTTTAAGAGATTCACAGCTGTCTCTCTTGCAAAGATGTTGATGCTCCCGGATGTTACCTGCAGGTTGACCAGCACTGCACAGTCTCCAGAGGACACAAAGTGCTGCTCTGACCTCCCTTTATATCTTGCATCATGAAGTCTGTGGGAACAACACATTTGACAACTGTGCTGAAGTTTGGGTTTAAATTTTCAGGGAGAAATGGTTCAGGCTGTGTTTGTAGGAATAGTGCAGAGAAAGGTGGGGCTTGCAGCAAGGGGCATTATCCTGCCATGCCGGGAGAGCTCCATGGCGTCATTCTCCAGCTTCAGGCAGGGAATCTGGACTCACAGGTAGGTTTGAACTACAGGTGGCTTGCTGGCACTAAGAATGTCCTTTGCTCTGTCACCACATTTGTGCAGGTTGCTGGATATATCTGAAGCCAATTTCCAGCTCTTAGCTGCATGAGAAATTACTCACTTAAATTTAGTTTAAAATGAACAGCATGAAAATATCTTAAAATGAAGAATGGAAAGGAGAAAAAAGATTCTAGTCTATGGCAAAAAAGACAAGAAATGAGAGGATGAATCTGCAGACCTGAAAAGAAATAATAGAAATGGGGTCAGATGGACATGCTCAGTTATTACTATAATGACAGTACTAAGTAGAGATGCAACAACCTGTCTGTGACAGAGAGAATGGGCTCACTAAATGAAGTTAAGGCTAGAATCTGCCATACTTTTTCTGCATACAGCCCTACTTCTTCAAAAGAATCCCAAATCAGGGAAATATTGCCATAATAGACCAAAAGTTTAAATCAGATATTAAAATTAGCTTGTTCATTTCTGTGTAAGTTTTCATAACCTTCAGTTATTCTCACGTAAATGGCCTGAGAGCTATTAAAACAGAAATAGAGATGCACTCAGCAGCTCTCATTTTGACTCTAAAGTTCCATATATTATCTATTACAAACACTGAGACATTGAAGTGAAACCAACTGGTGATCTTTAAAGATTACATCAGAAATTGTAGGATGAGTGTAACTAAAGAACTAATACCTAGAGAGCTCATTATCCAGCTTCCTAAGATCTTACTGATGTTGTTAATTTCCTTCTGTCAAATAGGCAAAGATAATGTGAGATGCTGAATGACCAAGTCATTTCAAGAAGCAATAATTAAACATTCCAGCTGCAAATGCTTCTTCTTTTTATGACAAATGATGGCCTTTTCATGGCAGAAAATTACACTACAAATCACAATGTTAATATGTGAGATGTGTTCTAATTCTATCATAAGCTTCAGGATACCCTTGTTGAAAAAATTATCTGTTCACCCAGAAAGATTATACAGTGCATAGCCTAAAAAGCAGTCAGACATGCTCCCAAGGAAGGTTCCCATCAGTTCTGTAAATCCTCTTGTGAGCAGTCTCAAGCAGTAGGTCTATCCAGAAGAATTTGTGAGGAAAAGCTGACATTCACCCTAAGTGTAGCACCTCGGAAGACATTGGGAAGAAGAGGTGCAAGAAATGCAAAGTATGCTGGGTGGCAAGACTCAGAGAAATGTTTTTTACCACCTGTGCCTTTACTCAGATTCAGATGGAGATAAAACTGTTCCTCTTGCAGAAAGCCTCAATATGGCAACACCTCAGAGATGCTGAGCAAAACAGAGTGAAAAAAGGACAATGATGTCATCTCTTCACCACTGTTCATCAGGCAGGACCCCTAAAAGGATTTTGCAAAAAAGTATAAATAGGAATGAGAGTGGCTGGGTTCTTTAAGTGCTCTGAAAGAGGTTATGTCACTGTTCTTGAGATGAGCTCAAACTGGTAATGTGGCCGTGTTCAGCACTGTGCAGCAGCATGAGTTCATAATCTTACACCAACGTGTATCACACCTTAGTTCACAAAGCAGCTTCTCAGATTCTGGTTCTCAAGCTGCCTCTTGGTCCCCCTGCATCTACTGCATTACACCACAAAGTTCTGCCCAGCTCTCCTGCACTTTTGACCTTCCAATAAGGCCTCTAGAGAAGCTGATATGAAGTTAGGTATGGACAGACATCCTCAGATGGCTGGTGTCCATGTGTCTCCAAGATCCAGAACCTCTGAGGCCATACAGCCCCCTGAAAGGTTTTGTGGTGCTTTGTTCCTATGAAATTTACACATTCTTGCTGAAGAGCCGTGAGAGCAGACGCTTGAAAACATTCTGTGCCCCGGAAATCTTGAATTAGTTTTCCTCTCTTCTTGCTTTGTAACATTACTTTTGGACATGGTGAACCGTGAGTACGATGCAAAGGTCTTTTAGAGGCTAACTGGGTGATGGTAATGATCTGTAAAGGTTTTGTCAGTGCATGTTCTTAACGGATTGTTAGTGTTTAACCACCACCTGAGGGAATGCTTTATGTGTCGGTAAACATCACTATCCACACGGTGCTGAGAAGATAGTACTTCTAGGCAAATTCTTTTTGAATGTGGATGAAGTCGCCTGGGGAATTGTGTTTTGGTGCAATGATGTTAATCCTACTGGGCACAGTACTGTCTTTGTTGCTCATGTCACATTTTGCAAGAGGAGGTCTTCAAACCTCTGTTGGTTTTTTTGGGGTTTTTTTGGCCTCTGCTTTCCTTCTCCTATTCTGAGAAGAAAATTCACCTCAACACCTTGTATTGAATAGAGCTTCTTAGCTGTCAGAAATGCTGACCCAGACTGACAGTGTGCATTACAAAGTTCAAAAATTGATGATTTTTACTTTTGCTGTTGTGAAAATAGTCAGATACACAATCCAGTCTTTTAAACATCTGACAGACAAACACTCTGCAAGCCTTCCACAATAACAACATCTCTTGGGAAGATTTACTTGCTTCCAATGTGAAAAGAATTGAGCCTGTGTTGACTACTGAAATGCCCTGTGCATCTACAAGATTATAACCTCAAGAATGTGATGGAGATATGTACTAATCAGCTCTTCAAAATATAGGTCCACAATAAAACATCTTGGCTAATTTTATAGTATACAGGAGAGTAGAATTGTAATTTCTATGTCACCACGATAGTGATTCAGTGAAATGCAAGGCATTTTTTTGCATATCAAATACACATTTTTATAATTATTGTAATTTCTTTCAGAAAGAGGATTGTGAAAACATTGCGGAGATATTAGATTTCAGAATATAGTGCATACCTTCTAGTGCTGTTCATTCTACTCCATGTTTTACAAGCCACCAGGAAAAATCAGAACATTACAGTGGCTACAGTGTGACCTTGTGTTCTTGTTTATAGGTATTAACAACATGTTTTTAAGAAAGTTAATAGCATCAATTATCATTGTGTTGAGAGAAATGAACAATTGACAATTACCAAGAAAGATCTCTCTTAATTTCTGAAAAGTTTGTTCTATTCAAGGATATAAGCAAAAAAACTAAAATTAAATCACCCTCCCACTCAGGTTTAAAATATCCGATATATATGCTCTGGCAAAAAGGAAACATCAAGGGTGTCTGATGAAGAAAGAGGCAGCAGGTGGGCACAAGTTATACGACACTACAGGTAAATTAGACAAATGATAGTTTACAGACTAGCAGCACAGGAATAAAACAAATTATAGTTGAAAAATCCCTGTAAGTGTCAAAAATGGTACCACTGCAAAGTTTTATCCTCATAAACAAAGTTAACACCCGTGTTTTAAGACAGTGAATATATTTATATATTCTTAACATCCATCTGCCACTACTGGCACCAGACCCAATTTTTGGAAATATCTAAGACACTTGACATTTTGCTGCAGAGCCATAAAATTATATACAAGCAGTGTCCAGCCCTGCAGCTTGTAGTATAATGAGAATTAACAGAGGAGGAAAAGGATTAATTGGGTTAATCAACCCAATTAAGTTTTGCTCCCCAGCTTTGTGTTCAGTGTTAGGTTTTATCTCCCAGTTTATTAAACACCAGGCAGTGCAACTCTAAGGAAGTCTCAGGTCATGGTTTAAGTGTATGGTGTATTTGGCATGAGTACCACCATCTCAATTCCTGCTCCTCTGCCCACCCATGGACAGCTTTTTGTCTGCACAGGGACTGAGAGAGTGCTTTCTTATAGTAAGAGTAAACAGTGGTAGTTCGTGGGGGTCTTTATCCACTCTGATTAATGCAATCATGGAAAACAATTTTGCGGTTTTTCCACTTGGAAGTGACATAAACCAAATGTGGTTTCCTGGGAACAATATTTTCCATTTCTAACTGTGTCCATTATTTGTAAATCTTTCTACCTGAACAGAAGAAAATTATTCCTTAATGTTCTGTGTGAGACAAAACTTTTTTAGAGGTCATTTTAACATATCATATTCTTTCAACTTTTTGAGGTTTTTAGGGTTCATTCAGTGCTGACAGTTCAAGCATCCTTAGAGGGTGGTTGAACTTTTTCAGTGTAGACACCTAATATGAGATGAACTGTCCTCAGAAGTAGTTATCTGTTCCTACTGACTCTAGGAAGGTAGTTCTGTTCATATATGTAATTTTAAAGTGGTTAAAGTCACCAGAGAGAAAACTCAGCCCCTGGTATAACTTGGAGAAATTAAATTTGGTAAGAATTAGGGGATGTCATAAACTCAGACACTGGGAAGTCTTTTGAAAAAGGCATCCATCTGTGGTTGTCTCATGGCCTGGAATGCAAGTGATTCTGAAGAAGTTTTCTCTTTTTCTTCTTGCTTCCTTTTTTCCTTTGTTTCCTTTTTTTTCAGTCTGATTTTCTGTTGAAAAACCTCCATTCATCACTCAGAAATTTAGATTTTCCAATGGCAAATATGTAACAGCAAAACACAATTATTTTGGTAAGTTTAGTAAGACTTAATGGTGTACCAAGAGGAGAAAATATATTAGACTAAGTCACCTGTTTTCCATGATTCCATTTTACTCAGGTAAAGACCAAGTTTCCTCTTCAAAATTTGGCTGTATGACTGCCAAAAGACAGAAAAACCAATATTGTGATGCTAAAGGGAGAAAGGTGGGAGTTCATTGTGGTTTCACTGTTTGTGGTGAAACCCAAAGCAAAGGAAAATGCTTAGCAAAGCACTTTTCAAATAAAAAAAAGCAGAATCTTTGATGTTTGCAGTTCACAGTAAACTGTTTATTTATATATCCATTTATTTTTATATTTATTAATATATTTATTTTTATATATTTTTTATTTGTAATATATATATGATAAAGTGTGTGTAATGATCTCCTAACTGTAGGTTAACCATAAAGCCCATTGTCTAGTGCATTGTAGATCAGAAACACAGAAGATAAATAGCCACATTCAAATGAGCATATTCTAAAATACTGTATCTAATTAAAGTGAAGCAGTGATTGTTCAGGTGAATAAGAAAATGTAAGATACAAAAATCTAGAAAAAGAAATGTGTTTATGCCATTTTCATCCATTGTGCCAGTTTCCTTGTGATATGGTTTTCCTTTAGTCTCAATATATTATAAATTTTTAAAAGGACATAATAAATAGTCTCAACAAAGTAGAGACAGCAAGAGTCTGCCGAAGTGAAATCATACATGTGACATTGAAACTACTCTGAGGGAAGATTACTGACTTCCTGAGAATTCTTAGTAAAATAATACAAGTGTGGAAGAAGCAAAAAAAACCCCCAAAACAAGAATAACCAAAGCAACCAACCAACCAAACGAAAACCAAACACACACACACACCAAAAAAAAAAAAAAGGGAGAGAGAAAGAATTCTGTTAAGAAGACAGAATCGTCTGAAGGATGTTTTCTCAACTAAGGTAAACAGAGAGAATAAAGAGGGGCCCTGAGGAGGCTTCCCACAGCAGGAGGTCAGCTAGACCTCTTTTCTGTGACAGGAAAAACCATTAACTCAAAAATTCTTCAGGGTAAATCCATCTAAAAAGTTCATGCTTCAGCTTCTGTATGAATCAGAGATTTTTTTTTCACTGTAAAAATCAAACATTTCAGATGAGAGAGCCAGGGGAACACAGAGGTAGACGGGCAGAACTTAGAGTTCAGCAGTAGCAATGCTTTGAAAGCATGTTTTGTATGAGGGTAGACTATAGATAGAATAGGAATATGAATGCTTCTCACTCCTCTGTTCCCAAGAATCTTTAGTGCAAACAAAGGAATGATGGTTACAGTGCCTCAAGTTTGTCTGAACCATTGAATATCAGGGTACCTAAGTGCCTCATGGCCTTGCTTCAGGCTGTTGACAGCTTGGTGGCAGAAGCAGACTGGCAGAAGGCAAATGCCTTTCTATTCCCTAACTTCTGACCAGCTGTAAGCTCACCTGTGGCCAGGAAATTTCCTTTATATCCTACATTGTTGCAGATTGTCTTAAATCTTTTTAAAGAATGAGTCTTGGTTGTCACAACCGTCTACATTTTAGCTCCCAGCCTTGTTTCTTTGTTGACTTTTTAAAGTACAAATCTGAATTTTTTCTTAAGGAATAATACACTAGACAGACAGTTTTCTCAATGTAAAGAACACAGCAAAATATTTAAAATGTTTAGCTTTAAAAGTGACATTGGAATACACCGCAGAACTTCCATGGTTTTCTGGCTTATTTGCACGTTTTGGCTTATTTACACCTTTTCACCTGTTTAGAATGTCAGAAAGTTTTCTGTACCTCAACAAGCTAAATTTGCAGAACAAACTGTATTATCGTATCTATGTGAGCAATGGTCACGGTTGACTCTCTTCCCCTTCCCCCTCTTCTTCCCTCTGTGATAAATTTATAATGTATAATGCTTTCATAAATTAGACCCTAGTCTTCTGCACTGGTAATCTCTTAATGAGTCTTGAGAGAGGAGAAACAGCCAGTAAGCATTTTCAGCCATTATATTGAGCATCACATAGTATTGATAAACAATATGGCCAATAATTAGACAACTGTGTGGCACACATGCAATCTTTGTGCTACTGTTTCTGAGTGGAATTCATTGTTGTTACACTCTTCTGATAGCAGAAAAAGAAAATCAAGAAACCTCCAGCTTTCTTGATGTCTTTCAAACTGCAATTGTAAATGCAGATGCAAAATCCTTTTACAAATGTATATTGATAAATGAGGTGTTGTTTAGGAATTCATTTATCTTCATGTTTATGTTTCTCTGTGTGTGAATTACAGTACTATAACAACATCACTGAAAAACAGTATGTAGTCCTAATTATGAATAATACAGCAGCATCTGGGAAGCTTGGGTAAGTGCCAACATAAAAGCCAATGTAATTTTGGTTTTAAAGCTGGAAAAGTGGTTTCTGAATACAGAACATCTTTCTTGCCTGTTTTATACCCCTGGGAACTAGCTATGTCAAACCCATTCAAAGCTTACGACTTCCATAAATGTTCATGTCATGAACTGGAAGGTAAGATTTTTAGGGACATGTTTAATATTAATTGCTTTAGGTTAGATATCTCAGTAGAGGACATTCAGCAATAAAGAAATAGAGGTGGTTCAGTGACAGAAGGCGCATAATCACAAAAGACAGACTGTTGTCATAGTGGTAGATCAGTGGTGCAAAGTGATTCTATAAAATCTTATCAACTACCTTGGTTTTTGCCAGGCAAAAATTCAATTTTGATCATAGCTTAACCAACTGTAATCTAATCCTATTCTAATTGCAGAAAAGGCTACATAAACGAGAAGATTTTTTAATGTCTGATTTTGCAACCTAGTCTGAGAGAAATAATGAAAATTAAGAATTTTCAAGGAAGTGAATACAGTTTTTTACTGTTTTTGTTGAAGCAACAGCCCGCTAGCCTGATCATACATTATCCATTTCATAAAACTTAGTTTTCTGTGCATTTGTGCAGTTTTGAAATACTAAGAGAGAGCAAAACATAGTGCAGCATATGTAAATTGGTTACCAATTATGTTGTGGAACACTGAAAGCCAAGTGAAACTGTTGTTTATGCTTCCTGTAAATAAGAGATGTGGGTTCCTTTCTGTGCACCTAATGGAAAGCAGTGATCTGTTAATGATGATTGCCTCAGGGGAAGTCCCACCTCTACATGTCCTTCCTCAGCCTCCATCCCTCAGCTAGGCTGAAAAAAGTGCATGGAAAACGTGCCTCCTTCTCACCTTTCTCCAGAGAAGAAAAGAGATTTCCTTTCCAGCCAGGGCGTGATGTCAAGGGCAGGGATAGGAGGGCACACAGCTCCTTCTCATGCCCAAGCACACAGTCCTGTGGTCCTGGAGGGATTTGCGCTGACCAAGGGACACGTAGGGGCTGGCATCCCTCAGGGAGGGCAGACACAAGGTGCTAGCAGGGGTGCTCCCCACTGTCCTTCCAAGCTGCAACCTGTGCAGTGAACACAGAAGATTTGAATGGGTGTTGTGGTATTTGTCTGTGCCTCAACAGGACTGACTGTTTTCAATATAATGGAGTTCTGCTAACATCAACAATGATAGATGGTATAATGTACCTGTTAATAAAAAAATAGCTTAAAAAAATTACATGGGAAAGGGTAAGTAGAAATTCTGAGTACTTTGCAAAGAGCCTAAAATGCAGCATCAGTGGCAGTATTTCATTCCTTTCAGTATTACCAAGCCAGTGCCATCATAGAATCAAAAATCATATTGGATTTTCAGAGATGCTGATCTGTGCGAGAATGCAAGATATCAATTTAGTGTAAATTATTTTTGTTCTGACAGCATATAGGCCCAAAATAACACACCTTGACTTTCTAATCCTGTACTGAGTTTGTAGGGTTGGTTCTTGGAAAGCAGATTTGTACTTGTAAACTGTGAAGAGTAAGAAATCATTGAAAATATTCAAAAAACAAAAGGAACATTTGGGCTTGCCCTTTTTTGGCTAGAATTTTATTTTTATCGAACTCTTCTTATTATCATCTTTTCATAAAATTAAGCTAATTTCTCTCTATGTTTTCAAACAAGTAGACATCTTTTTTGGATCTACCCAAATTATTTTGTCACATTTCATCTTCACACAGAGTAAATGCAGCTGTTTATAAACTTGAACAATGATCTTTTAACTAGCCAAAAAAAAGGGAAATATTGTTATTTTAAAAAGGGAAAAACATGGCTGGAATATAATTATAATGATTAATTAAGTCAAGTACAAGGAATACTTAACTTTGACTTTTGGTGGAACACAGGCTAAAGCACATTCTTCCAGAGAAACCCATTTGAATAAAATCAGCTCTAAGTTATTTTCCCTCTAACTCAATTATAGAGAGTCCTGAATTCTGGCCATGTTTTCCCTGAAAAGGACCACAGGACTTCTGCTCAAAGCAAAGGGAATTTCAGAGACAGAGTAAGGAAAAATTTAGTTTCCCAAAAATTTGAAAATTATTGTCAATTAACAATGTTCTTCATGCTCATAAGCTGACAAATGTAGCACACCAAAATGAAGACATTGACTTGACTAGATACAGTACAGATGTAGGATGCAATACAACTGACCCAACAGATAATGATTATTTTTTAATATGAATGAAAATATGAATTTGACTCTACACCCTCATCATGTTCCCTGTTCCGTTTTTACTGCCAGAAGCTATTAAATAAAAATTCTAGCAAAACTACACATTTTATTATAAGATAAAATGATATATAAGATTATATGTCATACAGAATTTTGCATAGAACAGAGGACAAAGAATCTTATTGAAGAGAATTAATAATATTCTTAAATATGTAAATTCTGTATCTGCAACGAAAATAATCTCCGAAATAAATTTTACCTAATTAAAAAAATTGGCTAAGTACTCCAGATGACAATGAACCTTCTTAGATACCGTATTGCACACTTCACCATAAGATGCATCTCATTCAAAAGAAAGTTTCTCTGTTCGTCACTTGATCATGAGACATCTACTGTATTATGAAACACCAAAAATGCAGTCGTTCTTGAAAAAAAAATACTTTTGTCATGATTTTCGGAAATAGGTAGTGGTGTTTTGCCTTTCTCTTCTTTAATTAAATATTTGTATTACTTTTAGATTGTGTGTGTAACAGCAATATTACTCTCACTTCTTGCTTAGAATTTCCTCCTCACTTCAGGAACGGCTGCTGAATTACCATTGTTCTTACTGTGTTTATGTCCAAGACACTAAAATCTCTGTGGATCAGGGATAATACAGAGCTATAGGCAAGCACGAGGATAGAAATCAGTGTGCAGACTGAAGTTATTTTAGTTCCTAGAATCTTTGCACGTCTTTTCAAATATGAAATAAATTCCGTGTAGAAGCATGACAGTTCATGACTAATTAAAATGCAGGCCCCTAGAGTGTTTATCTGTCAGCTTCCTTACCTATCCTCAAATTAAGAGCTGTTAAAGATATGACCTCCAAATGGATTTAAAAGCCAAGGATATTCAAGATTTATATTTTTCAAGTGTGTGATATCTGACCAGTTTAAAAAGCTTGTGACATCTCCTATAAAACTGGGCAAACTGCAAATTGTACGGTCAGGGATATCTTATAGCATCCTTGTAGGTTAGGTAAAGCACCCATTCATTTGTAGCATTAAGGGAAGATTGAAGACCTAATTATTTGTATTTGTACTGGAAAGGGAAAAAAACTAAGCCACATTATGCCTTGTTATATAATGTGTATATAAATAATTCAAACAGTGGTTTTAAATGGAACACATATTATAATAAATGTATTTTTGGAACTTAAAAACACAGTTGGTTAAACTCCTACTCAAATTAAGGAGAGATAGGAAGGATGGGAAGGAGTCAGAAGTACAAAAAGACAGAAAAACAACACTTGGGGTACTTTTGTAAGAAACTACTCTACTCTGAGAGCCTGATGGATCAGTTCATCAGGGAAGTCCTGCTGCTTTGCTATTGTCAACCAGGGCAGAAGGAGCCACCACGTGCTGGAGTCCTGGCTCAGATGTGGGAGCTGATGCACAGGCTAAAGGCGAGAGAATTGTTCCTGCATGGCCACCACCAGGTTATCAGGCTGGAAAGAGGATCCTGAAGCCAGGAAGAGGTTTGTCCTAGGTGTGAACATTGCTCATGTTGGGAGGCTGAGGCACATAAAAGAGGGAGAATATAAGAATAGGAGCTGCTTGCTGAAGGGCAACTTACACATCCCCCCCGTCGCTGGCATGTGTCACAGTTGCTGTGTTCTCTTGAATCCTTAGACAACTGCTGCCCTACAGAATCTCAGAAAGTGGGATGAACATGTGCTTGGAGACGGGAATGCTGGCCCCAGCTGAGTTGGCCAAGTGCTATTTTGGTTCTTTGCAGTCAGAGAAGGGAAAAAACACAATCTGTAAGGTTGTCTCTTAATAGTGCTTGTCTCTTTCCTCCTCCTTGGAGACATCTCAGTGCTGTATTTGCAGACAGCAGAGCTGCCTTCTCCTGGTGTTGAAATGATTTACAGGACTGCCACCACTCACCCCAGTGACTGCATGACTGCAGAGGATGCCTGCAGTGGGCACAGAACACCATGGATGTTTAAAGAGGGAAAACACAGACTCTGTGTAGATTCAGTGAATAAATATTTTTTCTCGCTGTAGACTCAGTGAACAAAATTTTACCACTTCCAGGAACAGGCTTTCATTTTAGCATAAGACACAGTCTTAACCCTATGGAAGGACTTTTTCACTTCATACCTGATTTGTCTAGTTTCCAGTTCTCCTGCTTGCCATTACAGACATTTCCTGCCAAGCCATGGCTTTAAAATCAACTTAAAATTTGCAAGAATGCTTTTGCTCTACATCGGTATTTTTAAGTCAGATACAGAGAGAAATTTTTCAGAAATTTGGGTGGTTGAGCAGCCCTTACTGGAATACACAGAACATCTCTTGTTGGCTACAACTGACTTAGATGTTGACATTTTAGGTGGAATTCATCCCACTCACCTGAAAAACAAGAAGCTCTTACAAGAGAGTCATCTAGAATAAGGCTACTTTGCAAAGTAATTCATCCCATCCTAAGATGAGTAGCTGGATGGAAGTGTTGTCTTTCCAACTACTGTGAAGGTAGCTGGGTTGCTAAATGGAGCTGAGCATGTAAGTCAGGTGGTTGAAAGCAACTGAGGTAACAGCCTTGCCTTGAGTGTAAAACTGTCCAGATACAGAAGGGTCGGCAGGAGGCTGAAACTCAACCTCCTCCTGAATCAATTCTTTTGTACTCTGTGGTTTTAGGTCTTTTCCTGTAACCACAAACCCCAAACAACCTCAATGTGTTAAAGCATCAGATCAAAAGACATCCAATTCTCTCATGCATTAGGATGAACAGTGCAATGACTAGCACATCTACTAATTTTCACAGACCTTATTTTAGAGCTGCACTAATTTCCACTTACAGCTTCGTAGTGCAAGCTGCATGAGATGAAGATATTTAATTTTCTATCTGCAGTGGAGAAGCAACACAGATAAAATTATGCTGTCTTATTTTCCCCAGAATAAAAGCCATCCTTCAGCCTCCTCTGAAAATCATTAGTATAATTCTTGTAATAGTGTCAATATGAACAATATCTCATGGATTCAGCAGTTCCCCCTTCCTACCCACAACTTTGTGTCATCAGTCTCTGATCCTGTTCTCATGGAGACTGGAGGAAGGTTATTTGAGAAAAAAGAAAACCCTGCACCTTCCCTAGACTTCATCAAGTGAAGTTTGCTCAGTGAAGCAGAGGAAACAGGAAATGATAAATTCTTCTGCAAAAAAAATTTTTGGAAAGGAAATTTCAAGCATTTCATGCCCCTCCCTCTGACAATATTATTAGGGCCAGTGCAGTGTGTGGCTCTGACAGTGTTTGGTAGCTCCTTATAAAAGAGAGTTGCCCCTTTGTTTGCTCTGCATTACCCTTGTGGGGATGGGGTGGATCCTCCTTTTGTCCCCCAGGCCCCCTCCTGCTCTCTGCCTGCCCCATTCCTGCCCATGCTTTTCCTTACCATGTGAAAGCTTTCATATTCCTTGGGACAACATCAGCAGGACCTCTGTCTTCCAGGACCTCCCTGCAGAAGGGCCAGTGGATGCTTCCTTTCTCTGGGGGTGGGAGCACTTCATCCCCATCCATCCCTTCAAGGACTCTCAGAGACTGCAGTGTTGCCATTGGCATCATTTCCAGGAGCCAAGAAAACTTTAATGGTCTTTGACTGTGATGGAGAGGTAAGCATGGAGAATGCAGGCTTTGAAGGAACGTGTCATCTTTAATTTTATGTCTCATTCTGCTGTTGAGCGTGATGTTGTCTGAGGCTCAAGCAAGGAGGATGAAGCTGGTTTAGACCTCACTGGAAGTGCTTCTGAAAGTAGCCTATAAGGCAGAAAATAAAGTCTTTGTAGAATGAGAAAAATAAGTAGGTTGTTTATTCAAGCAGGAGTTTTATTATCCCTCAGGTAATGATAATAGTTTGAAGAAAATAACATTGTTTCTCTAGGTGGACTGTGTTAATATTGTTCATGTTTTCTCACTGATATGTAAAAAAAGACCTTGTTTGTATTGAAATGGTTATTGTGTTCTCTTATAAAATGTATAATCATGCTTATTTTCCAGGTTTTTTTTTTCACATATGGAAAATATTTCTAAGAATTCATCTACAAACAAACCACAATAAAGTGTCACTGTATGCTTGAATCAGGAAGAGACAAAAAACAAACGGAGTCCTTTGACATGAATTTTATGGCAGAGATTGTGTTTCAGCTAGTTAAGATTATGAATTGCTCAGACAGGTACATTGACCTGAGAGAGCATCAAGGAGGTTTGTATTTGCTTTTGGAAGGCTCTTTACTTGAGAGCAAATGAAAGAATCAAGGCAATTAGAGTAGGGACTGTATAAGAGTGGCTGTTCATACAGCAAAGCCTGAAGGATTGCTGAGCCAGGGGATTCCTTGGCTAGACAAGATAATATTTTTTCAATAAGATAATGTGTTCTGTTTGAATTACTGTTTGAATACTATCACAAACTTAGATTACAGCTCTTCTATCAAAAGCAAGAAATTTGCTGAGTGTTGGGTTTAGACTGGACTGTGTTTCCATAGCACCCAAGCACTCCAGTGAAGACAGACACCTCACTATTTGGTGTTGTACACACATAGACCAAGAATGAGAATGAAATTCAGTGGGGAGTTATGCACCCAGAGAAAACAGGGTGTTAGCACAAGGGAATCCTCCCACCAAATTCTGTAATTTGGATTCTTGTCTTATACATTTTTGCTTCTTGCATGGGACACTGTATTACTGATCTTAATGGATTTGTGCTGTGCCATTGCATCCTGCTCACTATTCTCACTACTACAGAGTTACGTTCTCCCTTCATGGGCCACTGACAATGCCTGATACACAGAAACTGCTGCCTGTGTACACAGGGCAGGACTGATGGTGCATGTGTGAAGGATCCCTCATTCTTAGGGGCTGTAGCAGCTCTTCAGGAGATTGTTGTTTGCACAGGCACCTACACAAGAGGTGAGCTCAGAGCTTTTTAATCTCTTGAGAAGACCCAGAACAGGACATTGAATGTAAACATTATCTACCCTATGGGTTTGTTTTGTTTCTTGTTATATTCCCGACAGCTGCCTGCATGCTGTAATCCCTATCAGCCTTAAAACACTGATAGTGATTGTTCCCATGGAAAACCAAGTCCAAAAGATTGGATGAAAAATTTTATGAAAAGTGAAATACAGGAATATTACATTTGGATACTAATGTCAAAATGCTTTTCTCATGGAGACACTAGTGCTTTCCTAGTCTAACATCCAGTTCCAATTAGAATGAGAAGTCAGAAATAAAAAGCATGCTCCTAAACTCATGAGTCCTATATTCAGCATTCTTCAAGCATGACTGAAATATATTATATATGTGTATATATATGTGTATTTACACATAATCTTGTGGTTCACTCATTTGTACAGGATCTAGATAAAAAGTCTTACATAAATTAAGCCATAGAGTATTGATACCACATGGCTGGACAAATGCATTATGAGCTTATCCCATTAGGTGTAGGTCCCCAAGCAGGAGGATTATAGACAATGTTTTAAGGAGTGCTCTTACACAGAGAAGAAACAAATCCTTTGGCTGTTAAAGTGTACAGCACTGTTTCTCTGTCACATTTAACTGCAATTTTTTTCTTTATTTTACAGACTTGCAATTTGCAATTGAAATATGCTTGACAGCACTTGTTCTGATAAGTCAAAGGAGACCAAAGTTGTTCATGTTTCTCATTTGTTTTGTGTAGCACTTTTGTTTGTGGTCCTGGTTGTAGAGAAATACTGCATAGAATAGGAAACTCTGGGTCACGGGCTGACTTTCTAGTATTTAATTCATTATTCACCATCTATAAAAATTCTCTTTCAATATTTTTGTAAGATGTTCTAATGCTGGGAGCTGATGATGGCAGCTTATCATCCTGAAACACTTGAAAGCTAATCTAGTATTTAATGGTTTGTTTCACGAAATGCCATTATGATTATATTTAAAAGCATCCTAGTGCTCTGTATTGTATAATAGAGCATTCATGTTCCAGCACTGCACTTCTGACGCATATGTGTCGCCTCATTCCCTGGCTAATACATGTGTCATGTGCAGCATATGAAACAGAATACTATGCATGCTAAAAATTTACTTCCAGAGCCTAGAATTTCACATCTCATCCTGATCCCAGCTGTATGCAGAGCTGACTGCATTTCTAGTATCAGCAGAACTAGTAAAGTCAAGTAAATTACCTTGTGCCTCACATCTGAATAGTTTATTTCAAGGTAGAGAGGTAAGAAGCCTAAAGGTGTGATAAAAGTTGAAAGCAGCTAAATGAGAGAACGCCTGTGTTAGCTTGACTTCCTAAGGACCACATCCCACTTCTGCCTAGTGCCACTTCTGGGACAGCCAGGGGGGCACGTCACACCACAGGATGGACGTGACTTGTTCAACTATGGGCCTGTGATGCACCAGCTCAAAGCATAACTGCAGGTACCACAATTTTACAGAGACCCCTTACAGAGACTCAGGGATTAAAAAATCTGTTTGCCCATGACTGCCTATGAAGTAGAGCCATTGCAGTGTTTTTTGCTTTGTTTGGAGGCTATAATTAAACCATCTAGTTCTCTGTCATTCTGTTCATTGTATCTTTATCTACTTGGTACCAGTTATAAAATTGTGATTTCACTGAATGCCACTGTAAAACTCTCAGTTTAGTTGCTAGGAAAAACACAGGACTTCCCACATGAACTTAATTAATATCATGTCAATAAATACACTCACTTGAAAAAGTTCATTTTTAAATGAGATGAAATGACATTTACGTCAGTTTAAAACAGGTCAATCTTTGTGGATTTCGCTAGGCTTCTTCTCGCACTGTGCTAATAACTCCAAATGAGTGTTCTGATGTTTGGGTAGTGGCATTGAAAGTTGATTTGAATTGCTTAGATAAAAACTAGAAAATTAGAAAACATTTGTGTGGTAGGCACAGCTGACAATACAGAAAACAAAATGGCTCTAAAGGTTTCTAAGGCTCTCTTCTCTCAGGAAGAATTGCATGTCACCACATTGATGGCCCAGTACTACTTCTGCTTTCCCCACTTGATAACTGGAGCAAAGCAGTAGAACCTTTAAAGGAGAGAGATAGTTTGTTCTGAGAGTGCTTATGGTTCCCACAAATGCCTCCAGTGGAGCATCCTAGAGGAGGTCAGAGGGGTGGGATTGTGCTTTAAGGGCAGCTTACATGCCCCGTAAGGGTGAGCAACATAGTAGAGACAATGTGTGGATTTAGGGGGTGAGCTTGGGTTGGCGTGAGCCTTGGATGTCAGTGTGTGAGGGAACAGAAGCACTGCTCTCCCTCAGCTGATGGTACTGGATATTCAGTCTAGGAACCAAGGTGCTCAGTTTTATTCATTGCACTCAACCTTGCAAAAACTACTTTCTCTTTGTCCTGGAAAACTACCAATGCTCTGTAGAGCTTAAAAATAAGGAGAGACAGTAGAATCTTAAAATATTGCTTGTTGCCTCTGAGTAACCAGTTAAAACACACAGTTTTAAGACTGAAAGCCAGGCAGGTTCAGCAGATGAAAGATATGCATATGAAGATGTGTGGCCAGTGAATAACCTCTGAAACAAATGAAGCATAAGATAATGCCATGCTGTTGGTCTGTTACTGATATTTGCATGAAAGCAATTAGCCAGTACTTAAGTAAATAAATCTCTTTTCTGTACAAATGCCCTCTACCTGATAGACTTTCAAATGCAGGAAACCAGACCGACCATTGATTATAAACTGGGGTGTCATAACAATAATATCTGCAACCTTTTTTGCAATTCCAGTCATTGTAGACGACAGATGTGTTACAGCAGCGTTGTTCTGAGGGAGTAATACATTACCCATTTATGGCTGTGCAGGAAATGGCTTAGGTAATTAGTGTCTAGCTAATTAATCCAGGCTCCGGGAAAAGGGAAAAAAAAACCCAATCCAAACCTGAAACTAAAGGGCAAAATATGGTACTGTTGTGACAGGGAAAATTGTATTATATTCTTGGATATTGAGTTTTCCTCCAGCACTCCCTAGTGGCTCATTATAATGTATCCATACTTTCAGTGCAGCATACTAATGAAATAAGCATTTACAATCTCTGAGTAGTTTCCTGATACACAACTGTATATCATTAGGAAACATGGGGCGATGTACAACCATGGCACATCTGTTTCCTCTTCAACCCAGTCCCCTTCCCTGAGAAGATCCTCCTGGATATGCTTTTAGCTTAATTCACTTCAAAGTGTCTGAGAGTTGAAATTACAAGGCATAAACTTTTCTTTTCCTAATTCCATTATATTATAAGAAATGTTATAAGTAACCAAGCATGGGAAATAAAAAACACAGCCTTATTTTGAAAGTGTTATGGAGGATTTTTTTCTGTAATATCCATCAATTGCAGCTGTCTTTATTTAAGCAGTTTTACGCAGAAATGCCTTCAAATGTGCCATAAGAGCATATGAGCAGTAACAACAGATTAAATTTTCTGTACCTCAGAGAATGTGTGTGCATACAGCTTAGCTCTTACAAGCAGGCAGCTAGCACAGCAGGGGAGCAGCCAGCAAAGCAACCATTCTGCCCCCAGATCTTCTGCTAACCCTGCTGAGCAGGTACAGTTCTTCCCACCTCCTGTAAACCCAACTATGACAAGACCTGGCTCTGGGCTCTACTCTGCCTCCATGAGCCAAACCGTATTTGAACAGCTCACTCCAGCTTTCTATTGCAGTTTGTCCATGGTCAAATCTATTTCCCTGCCTCCATTTGGCAATGAGAGTATGCAAGTAAGACTTTTTCAAGTAGCACCTTATATCCAGTTGCTTTTACCTAATCAAGCTTTTTCTTACACTATTGTACAATAACGTCAGGTTTCCTACAGTGGGTTGGAGGCTAAGTTAGTGCCTCAATTTTCAGTACTACTGTGCTTTACTCTTTGCTTCAGGTTATTGCATTTCTTGTCTCAGAAAACCAGTGCGTTTTTAAGAATGACTTCTCATCCTACTATACTTATGTTTTACCAAGAGCTGGCTCAAGCAAGAACAGGCTTTCAAAAAATGGAAGCTATTCATCAAATGATGTTTCAGGCAGCTCACAGAAGCACTGAACACTGTAGCATTTGTACAAAGGTGCAGAGGTGGCCAAAGGGGCAACTTTGGTTCCTAGCTGCGTATTTCTCAGATACATATCCCCCCATCTGTAGTGCACGCTGTTTGACATTTTAGGAACAGGCCTCCAGATGCCATCTCTTGGTATCAATGGTCTTCAATGCTTCTCTTTTCCTCCAATTAATTCTACATCTTTTAAGGCAGAACTATAATGAGTACACACCTTGCAGCACTTTCCTAAATGGAACAAGCACAATTACACAAACAGCCCCTTGCAGATGTTTGTATCTAGTCTTTGATGGGATGCCTTGCCATTGACATCCTGTGTTTTTTCAGGCATTGTGCACATTGTTGGGTTGATTCACATTGTCTCTGCCCATGACAAAATAAAGCCTGGAAAGTGTGTGACAGGAGTTAAAAATATATTAATTGTGGATCTGCGTTTTAAAGCAAAAGAGCACTGAATTTGGTGATATTTGGTCTTGACTTTTCATTATTTTCTTCAATTGCTTGCCAAGTTACATCTATGACCAACAGTTCTCTATCCAGTCTGTTAGTCCTTTATTGTTATGTCTGTGGTTTGTCCTGCATGTCTCATTAATTCCCTTGTAATAATGACATTTCCTTGGTTCAGTTCATCTCATGAACCTTGCCTTTTTCTTAGTAGAGAAAAAAACCTGTCTTGTCTGTATCAGTTCCTGATTATTTAAAATGAATTAGTGTTCTGACACCAAATATTTTTTTAGGAGAAATCTGATATAATCCACTTCTTGGTATTAATTCAGCAGAAATTAAATGCACGGGCTATGTCCTGTTTAACAGTGGGAGAGGATATTATAAAAGGACCTCAGCTCCTGCCTTAAGAATCTGTTGCATACATATAAAGAATCTTTCTGTCTTCCAGCTACAGTAGTCATAAATCATCTAGCAGAACAGCCTGAATCACCAATCTCTTTTATAGGATAAAATGAAGCCATTTATAATTTATCTTGGACATTTTGATCTCAGATAGATGATTTTCATCTGCCTGGTAGCAGGACCCAAAGTCCTCTCTCTGGGCATGCCCACCCCATATTTTTCTGGTCAGGCTTTGGTAGCTGAGCATTCTCAGAAGCTGCCAAATCTGTGCAGGGATCAGTGTCTTATCTACCCTCCCCCCTGCTCAGTTTGACTCATTGGTCACATGGTATTTGTTCAGCCACTCCGTTATATTGTGTTATATTCTCCTGGTGGGAACGCACCTTTAAGGAAGGTTTTTCCCCACTTTTGTATTATATATCTCATAATGACTTGTAGCTCATTGTTACACCTTATGTCTTAATATCATATTAGTCTGCACAGTGTAACCTGCACTATTTCATTACATTAACTATGTTCATTGCTGGCTACAGAAGCAACAGTTATCTCATTGGAGGTGACTGCTTTTTATTACGTTGTTTAGTTCAGCAGTAAATCACTGAAACACACTTGACAACGGTATTCATGTCTCATTGTAAGTTTTAAGACTCTAGGTGTAGAATCAAATAGTAGAGTGCCTGTTAAGTTGTGGTTTTGTCAGTACATAAAATAGAGCATGGCTTGTAGTATTCATCATACTGAACTGTTCCCTCCATACTGACTCCTGGCAACACACTGTGATCCATGCTGTCCCCAAGAACTAATTTGTTAATTCCTTGCACATTGTGCAGGAACTCCTTCCAATATAGTCAAGTGATGCTAAGTTATGCTTTATTGCTGAAGAATAACTGTAGTCCAAGAATATTTATTAATCTTATTCTCCTTTTTCTCATGAGAATATTGCTATTGCTTTTGTTCTTTAGAACTGAAATATATATACTGTCCAAGGTACATTTCTATATACATTTATTCTATACATTTCTATAACTCAGGCATCTTCCATGCCCCTGACCAGGCAGATCCCTCAACCACTGATCTGCATCTACATCCATGCTTAACAGTGCTTAAAAAGTTAATAAATGCAATGCAACCTTTTTCATTTCACATATATATGTGACTTGGATTTTTGTCTCCACAAAGTCTGTTCTCAAATAGTAACAGCTAATTCTCCCTCTTGGGTATAATCCTTGGACTCCACAGAAACTGGTAAACATCTTCACATGTCTGAAGTTGTTCTCCTAGGGCACAAAAATCACTCTATTTTTTGACATGCCATGGCCTTACTGCTGCTTCCTGACATATTGATTAGTCTGTTTTCAGGGTCAGCAAAACAAGGACTTGAAAGAGCTCCAATTTCTAACCTGTAGGCCCTGCCTGTTGTATCTGCTTACTAAACTGTTTAATAGCCTGTTACTCTTAACTGCAGATTTTAATTCACATCTGTTTCTCCCTCTGCATGAAAGTAATCTTTCTCCCATTTCTCTCAGAAAAAGCTGTATTACTTATATTTTTCTGAGTTTAAATACTGTCCGATTTCCACACAAAGCATGATGTCAATTGGTGAGTATATTTTAACAAAATTCTTTGTTTCCATGAAAAAGCTCACAATGTACTTATTTTAGATAAGATTTTTTTTTTCCAGAATTACTTCAAAACCATTTATAAAACATAAGTAATGGCGAAATGATCCAGGGTGAAAACAAATTTCAACAGAGGCAATTATATTTTCTGAAGTCCTTTCCCACATACCATGTAATTCCATAGTAATACAAGGAAGCATTTTGTCTTTATTTTACGTGTAGTATAAATAAATCATATAGCTGCCTACCCCTGTAAGAAAACTTAATCTTTGGTGAGAATTCTTACAATATATGAAAGAAATGGAACAAGTGAAAGAAATAGGTCAAGAACAGAAATGAATCCATGCAAATATCTGAGAGATATAAGATTATACCTGATAAACACTGCACATTTCTGGTCTGTCAGTGAGTAAATTGCTCTGCTCCTACTGACAAGACCCATCCCAAGGCCCCTCAACACTATTTAAAATGTTCAGGATCTTCCCCTTTTTTTCTACATAAGTATTGACAAAGAACCAGGCAGAAATCCAGTTCTGACTTTTGCTAGCGGATTTCTGTGTTGGCTCATTGGAGGGAAGTCTGGTCTAGATTAGAATTTCTATTGATGTTTTCTTTTACCCAGGAGCTTTTACAGAATAAAGATAGCAGTCATTTTGGGGGGAAAACCCAACCACTTTTAAGAGCACAACTTGAATAGAATTATTTTAAAATTTTTTTATTTGCCTAAGAACAAGGGAACTGGAAAATAATGGTGGCCACATTTGAGAAGCTCATACAAGAACGTACAGACATACAATTAAAGTACTTAATTTCTATTTTCATTTCCAGAGGAGCACAGGGCATGGAAGAATGTGTTCATGCCTCAGATTGTTTATACAAGCAGAGGTAAGATTATCTTCCATAAATCTTGAAAAACATGTTCCGCTAAAAGGAAGAAGTTTTGGACTGAAGTCCTTGTGGCAAGTAGGCTGCAGAAGAAATGTGTGGAAGGTTATGGATGCATTTGTGTTCAATGGTTGTGTCACCTGTGTCAGCAGAGCAGTGTGAACTTTTTCGGTGTTAGCACAGGCAGGATATGACAGGAACTGTCTCTGCTTGCTTTTGCAACTGAATTCACTGTCAGCAAGTGGTTGCATAACCTGTCCATCTGGATTCTGTTAAAAATAATAATTTCTGCCTCAGTTATCCTGGGCTGATTGATCTGCTCTTGAGGAAAAACTGGGTGGAAAAAGGGAACAGTGACTGCTCCAGGATATACACTGAATTCACAGTTTTTAACCAAGTAATGACTCTTTCTGCAAAGTGCTTCAGACTCAGGTTTCACTTTTTCTTGGGGAGCCACTGTGCCAGAGTTCAAACTTGGCATTTCCTTACAGGTACTGCTGTTGCTGAACTCATTTCTTCTAGTCTCCACAGCCTTTACCACACAAGGATCCACTTTAGATACTAACAGGAACTGTGGCTATAGCCAGCCTATGCCTCATTCAGCACCTAAGGCACCATTTAATGTCTAAATTGAGACAACAGGTACTGACCTCTTGTCTAAAGCAAAATCTTTCAATGTAAAAAAATTGCCCTCCTGAGAAGCCAGAAATAACTAAAATAGATGTGCCTGGGTAGTTGTTTAGTGCTCCATGGTTATGAGTTCCTCTGAAGAGCACTCAGGAGTGTTGTTCACTGTGATCCAAGTGGTGTGAATAAAGTGTTCCTTTTAGAGCTTCTTATCATACTGATTTTCAAATTATTTACTGAACCTGTTGATCCTTTAAAACCATGTTCCACTTTAAGTTTTAAACAAAGGCAGCTAGACAGCAGCAGTGACCAGCAGTGTAACAATGCAATTTGGATGCTGTGAACCCACACCTTTGTGCTTCCAAGCTGATGCGTTGAGGTGTAGCTGAATTCAGTGTTTAAGAGCAAACTAAATGAAAATTACATTCAAAAATTTAGCATTCATGTCAGCCTTTCTTTTGATCTGGCTGAACTGAACACTGTGAAACCTCATCACTATGAATGCACTACATACTTTCCATAATTATGACATGAACATTTACCATAATAATTTTAAAAGATTTTCTTCACAATAGAAGGGACTCAAAGTGAGTCTGTATGAGTGACACTGATTTTGTTGTAACATTACATGAAGATATTTGACTGCCATAACAATCATGTTCTCAGAAAACAATCAGTATGTTTTACCTCTTTCTAAGTTTTTCTACCCACCTGTGGCAACAACACAGTTTTGAGCCTTCAGATTGACAGAAGGGACTTTGGCCATTTGAACTTACAGAGGATGCATTTAAATTGTGGGTCTTGGAATATTTCCAAATGCCTGGATCCAGGAGTTCACTCAGCTAAGGTGTAGCCTCCTGTTGGACATGACTTTGCCCTGATTTCTCCATCACATCTTGACTTTAAGTGAGGGCAGCACACATGCACTCACCAGATAGGAAACAGGATATACTCTAGTCACAGCCTAGCTCTAGATTTTGCCTGATGGTGCTCTGGTGTCCAGGTTGATTCCTTTCCACCCTGCCCTTCTCTTCTCATGACCATACTGCTCTTATTCATCTAGCTCCGGTCTTGTCTCCTCTAGCTCCTCTACTCTTCTTCTCCCAAGTGTTGTCTCTTCCTGTAGCCAGTTCTTTTCCAGGTGCCCTATCACTTCTCAGGCTCTTTCTGCTCCCTCTATGTCTCACATACCCATTTTCTTATTTCACTTCCTTTCACCAACACCTTCAGAAGCTATCTCAACTTCTTTCATTGTCTCTCCTTGTTGCCTCAGTCAGTCCCAGTTCTTCCTGATGTCTACTCTTCAGCCCCCTCTCCACTTATTCCTCACCTCTTCTCCCACTTTTGCAGTCCCAGCTGATTCCACCCTCCATTTAGCCTCTGTAGGTGCCCAGTTCTCTTAGTGGGACTGGTATGACATCCAGTTCTTGTCCAGCTCGTCAATTCCCTTTTACAGCTCTATTCCGTTACTCCATGATACACCTTCTGCCTTCGTGGACAGTGGTCCTGCCTTCTTCTCCAGGATATGTCTTCTTCTTTAATGAGCAAAACGTAGCTCCTTTCTCAGCCTTGCTTCTGCACTAGCAAGGAGCTGATGAGGACTCTGCTTTTTTCCTGGTCTCTGGTTTCCCTCTTGCAACAAGAGCTCTCAGTCCTGACTCTAAGACAGGAAGGCACTAACAGTTCTTCAGCATTCCTTTATAATTTAATAGTCTGTCCGTGGAAGAACAATGCAACTCTTGACAACTTATATTAAGGCTTTGTTTCCCTAGCAAAAGGATAGACAACATTCTTATATTTTTAATATTGAAGAGAAGATTCTCTGTAATGTTATGCCTTTTCCCTTTATGTTTACTGGCATAATTCTACAGCTTTCCCCTTGATAAATATTACACTTTGAAAAATAAAATGGCCATTTTCTAGCTGTTGCTAGACTTTTAACCAACTAGGTCCAAATCGTTCTCCATGGAGCTCCAAAATTTGTCTGAATCGCTTGTTTTGACTAAAAAAGAAAAAAAAAAGCAAAACTGCTAATCCTGTTCCATGATACTGGGACAGTAAAGAAGAAAATAAGGTGATCAGTGTTCACACATTAAGGGGAAGTCCCATTTTGTGAATACAGGGCACAGATGGACACTGTGGTCCCACTGATCCTCTTAGAATCCTTAAGCTTTTTAAATGTTGAAGCCATCTTCAACTTAGTTATTTTACACATAGCCCATTCTAAGTCATAGTTTCAGGGAACACTCCTATGGGATTGTATCCATGTAGCAGTCAGCAGTTAGCAGCTGTAAAAATACTGCCAAAGCACTCTCAAGAATGTTCCCTTCTGGACAGGAAAAGGTGAGGATTTTCACAATTATTTCCTAGTGAGGGCTTTCTCTTTTAAGAGTACTAGATCTCCAAGGACTTGTCAAATTAAATACTATGAAAATCTCTCTGAATGAGATACAGAAGTGTGCAGTATAAATTTAATAGTTCAAAACAAAATACTAATTTGATAAAAAACTCAGCAAGGTTCCTGCTTTGCAGCATTTTGCAACCTGAGGTCTAAAGTTTGTGCCGATTGCGGAGGGTGAAAGAGAAATATGAATTAAAGTTTATATCAGTGTTTTGCAAATACACGGGAATGAATTTAAGATGAGCTCAGCTCAAAGGGCTTATCAAATGTCATACTTTACAACTCCAAAGTTTTAAAGACTTGAAGGTCAACATCTTTTTAAAACCTGCAAAAACCCCGCTGGCTCCCTCGGCCACTCCACATAAGACTTGTGCTCCAGAGCCCTCAGCAGTTCTGTTGCCTTTCTCTGAACACACTCCAGCATCTCAGTCTTTCGTGTCATGGGTGGCCCAGAACTGAACACAGGATTCAAGGCGTGGCCTCACCAGTGCCGAGTACAGGGGCATCACTGCCCTGCTCCTGCTGGCCACACTGCTCCTGATACAGGTCAGGATACCATCGGCTTTCTCGGCCTCCTGGGCACACGGCTGGCTCATGTTCAGCCACTGTCAGCCTACTTTATTCACCAGTTTGACTTACTTCCTCAAACAGCAGTCGAGTACCCACAAAATCACCTGGAAATAAAGAGTAGAAGTTCTTTTAAATGAAAGTATACGGTACTCTCAATACCAGTAACTGTGAGAGAGACCAAAACCTCCACATATGTAATTTAATTCATTCAAAGGCTTGCTGGCTTCGGTGTGCAAAAACAGGGGAGGAAAGCAATGGGAAACAGATGTATCCAGAAGGTACTAGAGTTTCTTGGGGACCTGAGAAAGGATACCATACTAGGTGTTTTTAAAAGAAAAAATCATAAGAGAAACATGCAAAAGAAAGATAATAAATATTAGTAATGGGAGAGTTATTTCCTTTGAAATAAATTGCTAGATAATGCTAAGTCGAAAATATTAGAGTAGGGCTAACATTTCCTTGTGGAATGTTTCAGGATTCTAGAAGGAAAGCTGAAACACAGAGCTCTGTTTGAATAAGTGAAGTCCACCTCCAGGTGCTTGAGTTTACTGGGTAGAACAGAAACCACAACACCTCTGGGAAGTTGTGCTTAGAAGGCTGGTTTCTGGGTAGGCTCCATTCTCAACGTTCTGTCATGCCCTCTCCTCTCTGATGGTACAGGATGGAAAGTATTGGTACTTCAGGCAGTAGGCTCCATAGGAACACAGAATGAAGAATTTTTCTGCATGAAGAATTCCATGCAGAAACTTTGCTTTCACAATGCTCACCATGTTTTCTTTCATTAGAGCATCCTACCATATGTGGGTAAGAGAACATTTTGAGCCATTTAAGTTTAAAATGTTGGCTAATATTCAGATTATATTTAATTTTCATTGTCAGAATTTCCCAAATTGAAATTCTAAATTTCAGTCAAGACCAATTGTGAACGTATGGCAAAGCACCCTGTGAAAACATTTTGTACTGTCAAAACAAGACTCTGACATCGTCAGATTACACATGTCCACAGCAGATCTGGCACAGCCAGTGACTACGAAGCATACTGCGCTTGCTTTTCATTGCTGTCATTCTGGAGCGTGACAGCCGTGAAAAGGCAGTCTACATTGATTTCTTAGCCCTTCACGGAAGTTGCCACTAAGACATCAACTTCGGAGGAGGGAGGTGATGCAGACCTTGTGCAAAGCACTGTTAGGAAGACTCTTAAATGAACTGTGGAAGTGGCAACGTCTAACTGCTATTGACATTGATTGGTACAAGATGATATATTAATCCAGTCCCACCAAGCATAATTGAAGTGTCCTGGGAAGCACAGCACAGGAGCTAGGACACATCAACAGTACCAGCAGCACCTTTCACCACTGAGGGGTGAAAGGGTGGGTTGTGCTTGATAATATTATTAAAAAAGGTCATTCTCAAGTTGTGTTCCTGCAGTGGATGGATACTTGCCAACTTCAGGCCTTCTCTGCCTGTAACTTATTTTCCCCATTTTACATAAGGAATATTTTAATAAGGAAAAAGGTAATTGAAATGAGGTTGAGTCTTATGTCACCCTCATAGTCACTCTCAGTGACTTTGTAGGCAATATCACAGGTTCATCAAGTACAATCTTCTGTGTTCAGTTTGGGTGAAATGTGCTAATTTAGGTCCCTCTGAATGACAGAAAGAGAAGTGCTGAATATCCAGCTACTGCCCAACACAAGGTTCAGTGCAAAACAGTGTGTGAGCATGTAATTAAAGATTTATAGTGGTTCATATGTAGAAGGGGCCATAAGGACACTTTTGAAATTTCTGAAGTGTTCAGCTTTTCAACTAGCACATTTTTAATACAGGTCTTTTTTTTCAAGTCATCTTGAATTTCAGCACAGTAGCAGAGAAAGCAAATGAGCAAATGCTGCTCCTGACAAGATTGTCCATCTGGTATAGTTTTTTCCTGTAATAGTGTTAGGAAATGTCAGCTGTCAGTTTGAAGTGAATGTGTGTAGGTTCAGCTGCCTAAATTTATCATAGCGGGTGACAGACCTAGAGAAATTTATCCAAGGTTTTGTTTCCAACAGCTGCCACAGCTTTGGATGCAGTATCTATGCTCTGTGTGACTCACTCACAAATTTACAAATTACAAAGCGTAATTGGGCAGTAAGTAAATTTTAGCCAGCTCCACTGCCGTGATGCAGTTCTCCTCAGCCAGCCGGACAATCACCTTTGTACCAACTAGTTTCTCAAGGTACTTTGCTGAGCTTGGCAGGATTACTTTTCAGTCATTTTCTTAGACTTCCTTGTAAAAGATTTCCTCAGATAAGGTGTACCACCTTATCTGGGTGCTCTCATGTAGATTATCATGTTGACCCTAAGCTTCCAAGTTAAAGTGATATTTTTTAAATGCTGCAAGCTTTGTAGCCAGGGTAGGGGACACCGCAAGGGAAGCTGAGCATAAACAGCCAATATACTTCAGTTCAATCTGAGCCCCTTGCGGTCCCAGATACACTACTTGAAGGAGAAGGAAAGGCTACAATTAGAATATGTGCTTTTTGTGCCAGTGTTTACATTTGAGTTAGCATCTGTTTTTCTTTATTTCAGCTGAACATAGATCCCTTAAGGCATAATCATCCAAATGAATTAGAAAGTATGATTTCTGAAGCTTGACAAAGAGTATCCTGTGAATTTAAGAATGCTTAATAAGCTTTTACTCTCTATTTTACATTTCTGGAATTGTCTCTATATTTTTGGTCTTGCACTCTTTCTTTTATGCACTCCTCTTAATTTAGAAAGCAAAACTTTGCAGAAAGTTCTTTGTGACAGATGACACCAATGACTGATCTTCTCTTTCATAAGATTTCATATACTGACTTTGCTCTGACAGATGACAAAGTACAAGTATCCACTAACATTTATGGCCCTAATGAACCTTTCCAATAAGCTCATTCTGTGAAGAGAGAACTGGAGATAAAAAAAGAGCAAAAAAATGAAAAAAAAATGAGTGAAAACGAAAAAAGGCAAGAAATTATTTAAAAAGGTAAAATATTTCTAAATTATTCCTGAACTTGTTATAAATGATTATTTCCTGAAAGTGTCTGTTTTCCCTTTTTTGCCTATGTCATTTTACATTTTGTGGCTTCCTGCATGTTTATACAAAGTTCTACAAAAGGTAATCTCATGAGACAGAGCTCCAAGCAGCCTCCTGAATTTGTTTCCATAATAAAGCTACCCAAAGCTCCAGCCTCACACAGCTCTCTCTGAACTGGGGTTGTGTCACTAGCATAAGATCCTGAATAATGACTGAGACATGTTTGTGTCAAATTCTGCAATCTTCCTCAGGTAGGGTCATGGATTTGTTTATTGCTGCTCAAAACCAGATCAATATGCAGCTTACCCCTGTTAGATAATAAGAGATGCACTACGACCTCCTCTCTCTTTCCTGGCTCCAGGCTCTTATAATTCTCATCAATGACTTTCAAGCGATCTCTTCTCCAGTCACCATTTGCTACGTTTTCAAGTGTATATGGTCCTATTAGAGACCATAAGCTGCAGTTTTGTGCACCCCTTACACTTTTCTACTAAGGAAACACACTTGTTTCTCTGTTCCTTTCCCTCCTTTCTCAAGGAGACAAAAGCCTGAATATTTCAGTTTTACAGCTCATGTAAGGTCATATCTACAGACTCTCTTCTACAATGCTTCTCTCCTGGGAAAAAGACAAGAACTGCAAAATCTGACCACAAATGATGCAAGTACAAAGTAGTCATGACAGTTCTTCTGTATTTTTTATTTTTTCTCACTTTTCTACACTGTTCTCACATTGTTGATATGATTGGTTGATACTGTTGGCATGTTTATTGGCGTTGCAACTTTTGATGTTGCATTTGGAAGACCAGTTTGCATTAATTGTCTTGAACAAAGCCATCTAATGCCCTAAACAGAGACAGCTAACTGAAAAAAATACACTCGTTTTCATGTGTATGTATTCATCTGAGAGAAAGAGACAAGATATGGTACAGAAAGAGGGGTTTTTTTGTGAAAACATCTGACAATCAGAAGGGGACTTTCTGTGAATTTCAGGCATCAAACCCCTTCTGTTGGTCTGCTTGTGGATGGACTCTGCCTTCAAGAGCCACCACACACACCTCAGTGCAAAGCCAGAAACTTTGTAATAGTGCTGAGAGCCCAAGTCTGCTCTCTGAGATGGCAGTTTTCCAACTTACATCAGTAACAAGGAAAATTGGAACCAGACAAATTTATTTATATGGGTTAGTAAAGGCTTGTTATGTGTGATAACTTTCCCACAGGAACAGCTTTTCAGATAGCTGCCAACT
This sequence comes from Atrichornis clamosus, assembly GCA_013400975.1. Taxonomy (NCBI): domain Eukaryota; kingdom Metazoa; phylum Chordata; class Aves; order Passeriformes; family Menuridae; genus Atrichornis; species Atrichornis clamosus. Next base: position 157,908 of record WBMZ01006422.1, read on the forward strand.
GAAAATTGAATGCCATGATATCGTGTTTATTTATGCATCTGTTATCACTGCTCTTATTTACATGATCCTGGTAAATTTCTATGTGTTTTACAGTGCAGACACATTTTTATTGCACGTTTGAAGCATTAAGTTCATCTTGATGGAGATAAATGGTAAAAAAAGCCTTCTGTTCAGCCCTTTTGAACAGAATATGTGTGTTCACACGTTTCTCACAGGCGATGAGAGTTCACAGAACTTCAGAAGCTCTACATGCTCTTCTGGTCTCATTTCAGATATCAGTTTCATGAAATTCCATTCTGATTCCCGTCCATATCTGCAGCCATATTCCACCTCCAGGTGGTGCCAGGAAGGTGAACAGAAGTGAGATATCAAAGCTATCATAGCGATACTGCAAGTTATCTATGATGAAAACTTAAAAACTCTTTGAAAGATGTTACATCAAAAGAACACGGCAGAAATTAATCTGACAAGGGCAATAGTGCCAGCTGAGAGACATATTAGGTCAGGCACAGCTGGTAGTCCAGTCATCTATCCTGCTCGTAGGTTCCAGTTGTTCTATCTTTGTGCTTATCAGTTTGTACCTTTACTTACTGCAATCAGCTCTAGAAATCACCCATGACAAATGCCACCGGAGGGATAGATATCCATAGTTTATGTAGTCTAGTAAATAAAAGGCTGAGGAAAGATACAATTGCTCTGTTAAACTACTTCAGTGGGGTAGATATCATGGGAAGATGCAATATTTATGCAAAAGAGGAAAGCTGGCCTAAGATCAAATGCACAGGTGCCTAGTGCTGAAGTCTATTCAGCCTCTTGAAAGGGTCAAAACAAACAGTTTGAAGATCGAGTTATACCAGATTATGAGAGAGGCTAAAATAATAGGTTTCCTGAGGAAAGCAGAAAATGGAACCTATTAGGTTGTTGAGTCCTTCCAGAACGATATTTTCAGATGATCCTGGTGCTGGTAATTAATTTTCTTTGTCTCTCCAGCATTATTTATCATCTTGTGTTCTAAACGGTTTCCCACAGTTCAGTGGGAAAATTTTACGTCTCAATTAAGGGAGGCTTGTTTTAGACAAGAGAAATTAACAGCAGTATTGTATTGCACTGGTTAAAAAAAACCTGAAATAACACATCCTTTTGGCTCCAACATAGAAGAGAAAAAGTATCTACAGTCTATCAGATTTTCAAAAATGCATGTTTTTTTACTGTTTTTGAACAAAAAGGCATATAAAATTAGCATGTATTATCTCAACAAGTAACTATGAGATTTTCTGTTTAGATTAAGATATACTGGATAAGACCAAATAGGGTTCCTAAGCAGATGTTTGCCTCTTTTGTTTCATCATGAAAAATCCCAAGAACTTAACTTATGGATAAAACTTTTGCTGCATAAGTGCAGTATGCATCTGTTGACTGGTTCCTACATATACAGTATTCCATAGATAACTTCTCCTTTATTTGGGAATTTTCCAGAATTTTTCAGTACAAAGGCATTTGTAACATTTATTTTTATTGTATTTTTAAGGGCTATAAATGCTCCTCAAGCAGGGTTAGCTCCAACAGAATCCAGGTGTGAAGTCCCTGTCCAGTACCTGTTTCACCCGCAGAAAGGGACAGATCTGTGTGGTGGGAGAGGCTGAGCTCCAGTTTGAATGAAGACACTTCAAGTGCCCAGGAGAGGACTGGGAGCAGGCAGGCTCAGCTTTGTGTTAGTCAGGACAATGAGAAGATTCCTGCAAAATAAAACACCTAGACTTGAGTATCTCATTGTCACACCATTTGCATTTTGTGGACTAGGCATGCTCTGGCTGTGTGTCCTTTGGATTCATGTCACCTGCAAGAGAGACCCCTCTGCAATGTAAACTGAAGCACAGTTAGGTAGTGACAATTGAGATAATTCCTCCAAATGCACACCCTTGACGTGAAATGGAACACGAACACAGACCTCTTATTGCTCCTTGCCCTCCTATTTTCATTTGTAAGAACTGAGGAATGTCTAAAATTTTCTTTTCAAATTTAGAAAAGGGAAAGTGCTGGTATTCCTTTTGTCTTTGCCCTGTATTCTGTGAGTTATCCATTTTCTGAATGTCCATGTGATGCCAGAGGCGTGGATGTTTGCAAGCAGTAGCACATGTTTCTGCGCTGTGCCTTGGAGTGAGTATCAAGCATACAGGAGAGCTTCTGGCAGGAGATGCTTTTCCACAGTGGCAGGATGCTGCCAAACACGTGATATTGCCAGCAGGGCAATGAAAGCAGGCCAGTGTGCCTCTGGCAGAAGCAGCAGCCACAGTTCATGGAAGAAAACGGGGTAGTACAGACCTTTTTCACCTGCTTTTGGCATGGCCTCATTCAATGGTATCTTTTTATCGAAAAGGAATCACAGGGAAGGTGTGAGAAGACCCAGTTTAACACAACACTGGATGTTGAGCCCTCCACCACCAAGGAAGGTGGCAAGAGCTACCACGCCATGCACCTCCACCTTCCCACTGGAACTCTGTCTCTGTGGCGAGGGAATACAAGGAGCATGGAAAGTAGATGGAAAAGAGGCCCTCAAAGATGAATCCAGGAATCCAAGGATGCCTCCAGCTTTCATGAAGACTCCTCCAGCTGAGTTTGTACTGAGGCAAATGGCCTTTGACTCCTGTGAATGTCTCCATGGCAGTGAGGAGCGAACAGGGCTGACTGAGCCAGCGATGCCAGCACGGCGGTGATAGTGCAGCTGGTGTGATAAGCAGCTTGGTGTCTCTGCCCTTCGCTGCACTCTGTGCAGAGCCTGCGATCTTCTGCGACACCGGCTGGTGTCAGCACTCGCAGCTTGTCTGGCACCCTGCTGAAAGGATGAAGACACACCGTGAGAGAGGGCTTGAGAAACCTCCCATCGAACACACGTGTGGAAACCTGTGTTCTGGGGAGTTCTGCTTTTGGTGGAGATGGAGTAAAGGTCTCACATTCATGCATTTGGCTGTTGCAGGCAAAGTCCCACCAAGCCTTTCTTTGGATGGAAACCTTACTTTTTCAAAGCATACTCAACTGCCCCGCTCTGGTTCGATGGAAGCGGTAGCACTGACTCCCGCAGAGGCTTGGAGGGACAAAGTGCTGCTGCAGGAGAATATCGACTGCTACAGGAGACGTGAGCTCACCCTGCTCTGCTGGCCACCATCACTTTTAATTAGCAGCTGAAGTCACACAAAATCATCAAGAGTACATCTGACTAATTTATAGAAAGTTCATCTTAAGAGAAATGTATGACTGAAACCATGTAATTTGGTTAAGTGCCCATTTTAGCTGTACAGCTAATGCAAATACTGTGCAGAAAGCTAAATGCAGAGAGACAGCAAAAGAAAAATGTAATCTTCTGCTAATCAGATGGGATTTAGCTATCTACAGTAGGTTTTTACTAGCTTTTATTTCTCAGCCACTTAACTGGAACAGTACTCTTTCACTTTTTATTAGAAACTGCAAACACTCTTCTGACAGTTCTCTTGAGAAGAGCAAGAGAAAGTTATCATTCTTCATGATGAATGGAAATCTTGGAAATCTTGTCCTTGATGGATACTCAGGCTACTAATGAAGTCAGTGGAACTTTTAAGTGGAATTGTAACACCTTTTTTTTTTTGGTAGTCCAGTATAATTAAGGGTGAAGTAATGGAGGCACGAGAACAAACAGTGAAATATTGTAATGCCTATGGCACCCTGTACTTGGATTTCCACTCAAATAAAAGATGGCTTGCTTTCTGTTCTAGTGGGGAAAACACTCTAAGTGGGATAGGCTGCAAATGAGGAACAAACTATGTGAACATTTAAAACCTTGGATTAAATCTACCGACTTTCATGAATTTTCGGAACTGTCTGTCAGTTTCCCCCAGTAGTTCTGAGGATGTATATACAGGTATTTATAAAATAGAAGTGCTTGTCATAAAATGACCCATTGAAACTATACTGTAAAACTTTAGGAATGAGAAAGAGTGCTTCAACCTAGTTTCTTTTTTCAGATGTAAGAAAATTAGGTTCTTAAATCAACACCTGAGTGACACAAAAACTGTGAAAGGAGAAGTTAGTTTGTTCATTTTTCTGTCCAGTTGCTTTGGTGTCAGGCTTGGAATTGCAACTAAAAATACCAAGGTTTTTTGATAATTGGCATTTTTTTTTATTTTGGGTCCCAATCAAAATGATACAACTCAGTATGTGTATATGTATCTATCTATCCATAAATAGAAGCACAAAACTGTAAAATAGAAAAGTATTTCATAATAACTTTATTTTCCATTTTTTACCTTCTCAGGTTGCTGCCAGGCCAGTGGATCCTAGGGGAAGGCTCCCAATAACTATGTGTGTAGAAACATCGAGTCAAATTTCATCAAGTGTGTGTATGCTCTCCATCAACTCTGGTGTGATTCGTATCCAGGAAAGGATGGAATTTGATTACAAACAGAAGACAAACCACACTGGAGAAGAACCATTCTGTCATCTTCAGAAAGTGTGTTTCCTCAGCTTTTCAGCAAGAGATGGATCCACAGCTTTGCTTTCTTTCCAACCATTTGTGGCTGGAAATCTGATGACCCTAATGTTCATATTCACTTGCATTCCCACTGGAGGCTCTGGCTGGCCAAATGGACAGACTCTTTATGCTCACTGCCCATAAACTAATCTCTAGACAATATTTTCTGTGTTGAGAATTATGTTCAAGTGGATTAACTCACTCCATGTGCTAAGACCTTATATCCACTGAGACTGTTATTTCAGTGTCACTAACAGACACAGCTACTTTCAAATTTACTTTGACAGTTAAAAATAACCAAATTAAAAGCAATGTGTGACCCAGAACACTGTCTAACTTCTCTTTGTTTGAGTTTGAGTTATTAACCCTTTTGGAACTCATAACCTTGCTTTTTTCCTTGGCGTCCCCTCAGCAACCCACAGGTTGACTACTTAACCTCACATGGCCAAAGCTCTGTGCACAAGTGATATTATTCTCCTTTGCCTCAAAGAAAACTGCAGTCAGGCTTCCCCAAGGAGTAAAAAGCAGTTAACTATCTCTTTTTTGCTAGGTCACACAGTAAGGGATAAGGATTTACAGGACTCCTTAATTTCTTCTGCTCCTCAAGGCAACAACTGTTCACACCGTTGGTCCCCTCTGCCTTGACTATTTTCAGTTTCTCTGTAGCCAAAATGTAAGCTTGAGCAAGTTTACAGATTATAGGGGTTGAGCAACCTCTTACACACAGTGCTCATTTTTAATGAAGTTCAGGCATCAATAAAGTATGAAGAACCTTTTTGATAGTGTGACCTATCTCTGTAGCATCTTGTAAAATGATTTCCTGAAAAGCCTGAAACCTGTTGCTTGTTAGTGCAAGAAACTTTAGCTGGTCTCTCACACTCTGTCTGGATTAGCTGACAGTCTTTAAATTTCCATGCAATAATTTTGTTCCCCAGTGCAAAACATCCTGCCATTTGTTTTAACCTGAAAGCACTTTTTTTTTCCCCAGCTACAGTGCTAAAAAATGATGAAAACCAGCAAACAAAGACTTATTGCATGGTGCTGGTGACAATCTGTTGCCTATGGTCCCTATGTGGGCTCTGTAGTGATGGTAATGGATAATCTATGAGTTCTGGGCTCCTTGAACAATTTTCATCTAGTGCCATTGCTGCAAGTGTGGGCATGTGCTCACACATGCTGAGAGCAGGCACTGGTGCATTCACCCAACAGCAGCAAGTGCAGACATCTACCGGGCATCAGAAACTAAGTATTCAGCGGCACAAAACTCCAGAGCTGCATTTACAAATGGAAATTTCAGCCCTTTTAATTAGTCTGATAGGCCTCAAAATGTCAATCAGTGCCCAGGAGGCTTTTTGAGCCTCAAGACAAAGAGAGGGCAGACTTAAGAATAATGTTTTCTTCATCTGCATTAGACAAGTGACTGTGAAAGGTTTTAGTAGTGTTACAACTATTGCACACTAATACCCTTAAATCCAGGTACAATTAATGAAGTGTATGTATTCCAGGCATTGATTAGCTGGTTTACCTACCTGAGATTGCAAGATGTCATCTGGAAATTACTTACACTTTAGCAAAACCATTAGGGTTGATAAACTTGGAGGGAAAAAAACCCTAAAAAAGAAAAAAAAAAGAAAAAAAGAAAATAAAACCATTCATTTTTTTTTATAAATTAAGACATAAACAACCTGATGGTTTTAATAGTGCCAGCTGAGCTACCTATTTTGTAAAGCTATTGCAAGGGTTTGAGCTCCTTTATAATGTGGTCCTGGACCAAAGGCAATTATGTACACAGAGTTCTAGTACATCATGTGTCACTTAAGGTTGAGGTTTCAAATGTGTTTCACAACTACAGGGGTGCTTTGTGGCATTTGGAAAAATGTCTGCAGATATCCAGTAAAAGGATGTCAAGAGGGCACCTGCTATGAAGCTGGATATCTCTATTGGCCTCACTTTCTACATATTGGTGACTGAAATAATGCTGATCTACATCTCAGGAATTGAAAGTTTGCTGGAAGTGATTATTAAACAAACAGAAAAATCTATATAGGTTTCACTGCAGAGAAAATTCTTACGGAGTTGTCAATATTTTCCATGTCTCTCCTTTCTTATATCCAAAATTAACAAGACTGAACTTCCGGACTGGCTACAGCTGTGAGTTGATGGGAAACACAAAGGTATGTGGAAAATAAATCTGATTCCAATCTCTCTAGACAATAGTTAAACAGATTTAAGTAAAATTACTGAAAAAATACAATAACAATTATTCTTACTTACGGTATAAACACGTTTGAGAATGGTTTATATTCGTCAAGGATTATAACAAAATTCTGTGTACTCCATTAGAAGTTTTTTTTTTGTAATAATTCCTCTGAGGAAGGGCGTTGAATTGCAGCTTGTGATTAGTCCCAAGGCTCACACCTCGATGCTGAGTAAAATGCTGCCATCTTTCGGCTGCACTCGACAGGAACAGGTATAAAAGTACTACAAGATTTATCTTTGAAAAGACAAGAAACCATTGCTACTTCCACAGCAGTTGTTCCTAGGGGTGTTGTTATTGGCTATACCCCGTTACCCTTATCTTCCATCACGTATTGTAACTCCAGACGTGCTGAACAAAAAGTGGTTCTGTTCCCAGATAAAGGAAAAAACCTCCAAAACAAGAACCCCATTACCAAAAGAGAGAGAGAGGTAGGGGGAGAGAGTGAGAGAGAGAGAGAAACAGACAGATGTGGAAGGACAGGAAACCTGTGAGCAAACACATAGCAATAGCATGCAGTGGTTTCAGTGTATCTGCAAGAGTGAGGAAAGGTTTCTAAATGGGTTCTCCTAGCTCTAAAAGTAAGCTTCATGGAGCTCGTTTATTCATGGCCTTAAAAAAAAAAAAACCAACACATTAAATAAGTGGTGGAAGGTTTTGATAGGAATCCTTTCAAGGAAAGCATAAACTGAAATTCTAAATAACACCATTGTTAGATTAATCCCCCACCCCCAGCTTCCTATTTGTTGCTTTACAAGTAATGCAAGACCAGCACAGACATGGACTTTGCCTTGAACTTCCTTTAAAAGTGATTTTTTTCCTCTCATGAAGACATCAGGGAAACTGAGACATGGGCCGCTGAAGAGAAGTCCCTGCCTAGTGCTCCTCTGGAAGGTGAAGTCATCCATGTGCCCTAGCCCTTGTGAAATGAGTTGTTTACAATTTAACACCTTTACTGCTTCAGGAAATCACCTGCTTCTGCTACTCTGTAAGTAGAAACTACTGCTACCTGTAATTCTGCTGCTTTAATTTAAATTACACAAAAGTACCTTTTATAGAGAATCCATCTAACTGCAGAAACCCCTAGGATACAAGCAAAATGCAAGGCTGTTTTTCCTCTCCTTACATTCTGGAATTCAGCATTTATGTCTTTTATCTTAAGTAAGGCTTTCCTGCCGTACATTCTGACACCTCTCTCCCTCTCAGAGATCTGCAGCATGCTATAGCAAAAATCTGCTTCAGAATACAATAATCCATCACTCCAGCTGATGATTAAGCACTACCATTCAAATATTTGTTATCCTTTTGCACAGGAATGAATAGAAAAATATGTAATTGTCTATACTTTTGTTAAAATGTAATTGCCAATTGTACGCCCAGCAGCAGTTAACACCTGCCCAGCACAAAAGTTTTTTTCTCAACTCTCCTTTTACATTCTAATACTGTCAAGGGTCTCACTCTGTCAGAAAAACTAAAGCCTACGCTTTGCAAGGATCATTGCTCATTAGGTTGAGGATTATTCCTGTATGTATACACTCGTATTTTAGGCTTTTGTAAAATTTAGCTTGCTAGGGGCTGGGTGGTATGCATTGGAAAATGATCACTGATGTGCCTCCTGCAAGCATTCAGGGATCCTGCAAGGTAGGCTGATATTTTTTGAGAGAGGTGCTTGAGTCTCCTCAATCCTTGCCATCTGGGTCATTACTCTGGATTAGGAGAAGAATTTGTGTCAGAGGACACATCCTGAAACACGGAGTCATCCTGCTATCACACCTTGCAGCAGATCCCAGTGCAAGAGAGGCGTGTCCTGGCCTCCCGCTGAGCCACTGAGGAGACAAGGAAAGGAAAAATTGGGCATTTCACATGGTGTTTACCACAGGGGTATTCATGTGGCTGATTTCCTATCAGCCAGCCAATTCTACTTGGATTTGCTGGTTGTTGGTAAAATTACAGCACAGGCTTGGCAGATATTTGACTGAGTTGTCTGTTCTTGTTTTCGGAAGGTGGAAATGCTAACTGTGGAACATGACAAGTATTCAGCAAATTGGTTTTTGCAGAATGTGAACGTTGATCTCCTCATTCATTTATGGTTTTGGCCAGGACTGTTGTAAAGATTTCAAAGTGTTCTCTTAAGGATTTATAATCATTAATGTCAAGAAAAAACAGCTGTCATCTTGCTAAAAAATCTACTGAATTTTGTAAGAAGCCTTGGGGAAACCTAGGGAAAAAAAAATGGTGGAGGAAAGGCCACCAAAAGACATATGAGAGATGTATTTTCACCTTCCACTTATATTTTTGACAGAAATGGAATCTGGGTCCAGCTAGGACATATTTTTCTAGCAAAGAAGTATTTTGCTGGAGGGACTTGTAAGCAAGGGAGGAAGATTTCCATATAGATTTCCTTTTTTTACCGAAGGATAGACAGGAGTGCTAAGTGCATGTATTTGAAATGATCAGAATAATGACAATTGTGGAGTTGAAAATGTTCTTTTAAAATTCTCTGAGATACCAGCTTATAAGAGGTTCAGTTTGTGTTGCATGGGAAATCTTGTTTCTATGCTTTGATAGACTGTGCTTTGTTTTAAAATGGATGGAAATAATTTTCATCCTCTAGAAAACAGTGTGTTAATGGAAAAACTACCCCTCCAGGACCGGTTGCTAAGAAAGAGGTTAGAACAGGACAGCACTTTAGAAATATTGATTCTGACTTATACAGGAAAATTTACTAGCTAGTAATTTTGAGTCCCTAGCAAGATTCTTTAAATATTAATGAAATTCTCAGAGTGACACAAAATGTGTCTTTTTATTTGTGTATAAATCAAATGAGTATATCCACTGCTGAACTTGTTGCACACTGTTACATTTTAAAATCAATAGTTCAAATTAATTTAACTTCTGAGGCTTCCAGATTGATATCATTTGAATTTTATTTTATTTAGCTTTAAAAAAACCCAAAGAGGATACTGTTGGTGTATACTCTGTGGCTCTGTAGCTTAGACAAACCCAGAGTGTCCTATACCTGTGAGAAAACCTGCAGAAATTGAAGGGGCAGACGTCGTCTGTAAAATGCACCTGATCAGTGCTGACAAATAATGGAACTGGCTGTAACTGCATTAGCATGGGTGCCTTTAACAGTGAGAACATGGCATCAGGTATTTCAGGGTTGTACAGAACCAGCCAGGCCCAGATGGTTGATACTCAAATCAGTGTCTCTTAAAAAAGCTGCTACCCAGAACAGGCAGGAACAAAAGCAAGAATTCACAGGTTACAGCTGCATTTCCCATTCCAATATAAACATAACCTTCTAGATACCAGACAACCTCCATGCTGAGAAACAAATTGAAGACCCTTGCCAATCTTTCAAGACATGTAATTTCATCCTTCTCTGTGATGACCTCTCACCCTTTTCTTCACCCTAGTCTATTCTTCTGTACAACTAATTCTGATCTTGGTGGGCTCTATACCTGCCTTCCTCCTTCTGCTGAAAATAGTCTGTCAGGAAGCAGACCTCACATCCAGTATGAAATGTATCTACTGTAAAAAAATTAATCTTTGATTAAAAGGAATGGCTAAGCAGGTGCTAAGAAAAATGAGATACAGCATTGTGGCAAGAACATGTTCAGAAACACAGAACTGCTCAGTTGCCTGCCTTCTCCCTGTGGCAGATCTGATATTTTTGTGCGTTGCTAGCTTGGACTGACAAATTACTTTAACTGACAAATTATTTTCCATTAACATTCCTGCTAGCATATCTTAGAAGTAGGGAGATATCAGATTTCAGCTGAGCTGGAGGTAATGCTAGAAAGCAAGGAGTAATTTACCTCACCAAATTACTGACGATCTCTGACTAGTGCCCAGTTGTCTCAAGCACTGGTGGAGGGCAGGATGTCTGGAGAGAACAAAGCTAGAGAAAAAGAGTGCTTTGCCTTCCTCATCTCAAGAGATGGTTTCTGAACAAGCATCAGGAAACTATTTTGTTCCCTTTCTATTGCACAGGAGAAAATCTTTCCTCAAAGCAAAATCATATCAGAGAATGATGCAGGGGTGAAGAGCTGTGTCGGTGTCTTAGCCTTCTGCACCCCTTGGGCCTTGACAAAGTGAATGCAAAGCTCCTTGGGATGCAAGATGGACTGACATGAGAATTTGGGAAGCAGACATGGTTGAAGGAAAGAACTGTTGGGTTATAGTATCACTATAAAGCAGCAGCCATGGTAGAGGCCCTTAGGGAGGCTGTTTACACTTTAGCATTAATTCCTGGGTACACAGTGAACAGATGTGCTTGCAAGAGTTAAATATGCAACAGTGAGCATCACAAATATTCCTCTCAGTTTCTGTCACTTGCATGCTTACTCAGGCACACACCTGAAGTTGTGGTGCCCCAGGAGGGCAATGAAAACTAGAGCTCAAATAACCAGGCCTTTGTGTAAAAAGTTCATTTTGTCAGAGGGAGTCTGATGATTTTTAGCCTTTATTATTTGGCATACTGCAAAATAACATTCCAAAATCCTTCTTGTCTCCAAGCCACCTTTATTGTGGCCAGGCAACAAGGAAAAGAGAAAGCCTCTGAGTAAGGCTGTGGCCCAGCTGATTTCCAGTGTGAGTACTGGGAATAGTGGAGCTGACAGAGTCTGAAAAGAGAGAGAAATGCCTGTATTCTGGTTTTTTGGGGTACACACTGGCAATGAGTCAGGATGGAGAACATCTGCGGGAGACTTCTGTCGGGGAAAGGTTCTGCCAGCCAAATGAAAATAAGTAGAGTGCAAATATGTAGTGTGTCTGACCTATGTTCTGTAGTCCTTTGATCTTTTTTTCTCTGCTCCTTTCTCTTCAATCTTCAGCTGCACTGAACATCTCTCTTCCGAGGACCAAAGTCAGCAATGTATGCTGTGCCCTGCCTTGGCTTCCAGGGGAAAGCATGAGAGATGCCAGCAGCAGTTTGGAGGATGAAACTTGTGCCATACACCAGGCTTGAAGCTTTCCCATCCATGATATAGTTCTGGTCAGCCCTGTTTTTTCTGGGTGACAGCAGGTCAGAGAAATGCCTGATCCCCAGAGGGAATAGCAATGTAAGCTTACTTCCATCTTGAATAAAAGTAAGGGAAGTTGGATAAAGTCCCAATAGAAAACTGAGCTTCCTCCAGTCCCCACTCTGTCTTTTTGAAAAACAAATTCATTTTGCTGCCTCAGTTTCTGCTTAATTCCAGCAAAGAAAAAATATTCCTTAAACATCCCCCATTAAATAGTGAAATGAGGCACATGTTTGTGTTACCTGAAGTCTCTGATCTTCTGGGGGCATTTCTAACTTTGTGTCTACTTTTCTGAGAGCTTTCCTGTGGCCTTCTGGTGGCAGAAGACTCTGGGTGTGAGTTGTGAATAAGAAGGCATAGTATTTTCTTTGGCAACTTCAAAATAATCTGAACTGAGCATTTATTCATAGAATCATAGAGTTGTTAAGGGTGGACAAGACCTTTAAGATCATCAAATCCAACTGTTAAACCAGCACTGGCAAGTCCACCTCTAAACTATGTCTCCAGGTCCAACATGCCATCCATCTTGTGAACACTCCCAGGATAGTAATTCCACTACTTCCCTGAGCAGTCTATTCCAATGCCTTTCACCCTTTCAGTGAAATAATTTTTTCTAATTTCCCATCTAAACTTCCCCTGGCACAACTTGTGGCCATTTTCTCTTGTGCTGTCACTTGTTACCTGGGAGAAGAGGCCAACCTCCACCCCGCTATAACCTCCTTTCAGGTGGTTGTAGAGAGCAATAGGCCCCCCCTGAGCCTCCTTTTCTCCAGGATAAACACCCCCAGCTCCCTCATCTGCTCTTCAACAGACTTGTGCTCCAGACTCTTCCCCAGCTCCACTGTCCTTCAATGGACAAGCTCCAGCACCTCAGTGTCCTTCTTGTAGTGAGAGGTGCAGAACTGGACACAGGATTTGAAGTTTGGCCTCACCAGTGCCGAGTACAGAGGGACAATCCCTGCCCTGGTCCTGCTGGCCACACTGTGCCTGATACAGGCCAGGATGCCATTGGCCTCCTCGGCCACCTGGGAACAGATCATGTTCATCTGGCTGTTGACTGGGTCATTGACAAAATGCAAAGCTACAGGAAGAATGGTTTACATTTACTATAACCCTCAGAAAGAAAGCTACTGTAAAAATAAACATTCTAGTCCTATCTAGATATGCTGATGTTGGAGTAACCCTCAGCCACACCAAGAAGCAGAGCACTGGAATGGGTTAGAGAAAGAAGAGGGGGCAAATGGGATCTGTTGTCTAGATCCAGATTCTGCAAAATGCTTCTCTGTCTCACAACTTAGATGCTTCTTTAGAATCTGTAGGTAAATTAAATACAAGTTGATTGTGATTTAGGAATTCAGATGAAGTTCAAAAATGAGAAAGAAGTTAATGTAGGCATTTCAGAGCCTCACAGAAGCCTAAAAAATCATCCCCCAGATAAAAGATACAAACTGAAAGAACTGGTTCACTGAATGGTCACATTGCTCTTGCTGTGTGTCCTGGGTTGTGGGGATGTAGCAAAGCGATGTATTCTCCCCCATCTGCATCACCCCTGATGAGCTGTTAATGGCAGGTCGTTTGCAGCAACTGCCCAGTGCTTGTTTGGCACCTGAGATTGCAAGCTGGGTGCTAGATAAGATAAGGGAAACCCTGTGGTGAGGTGGGGCCGCTTGTGGCTTCACAAGAGACACAGCTGGGAGAGCTTCCCCCAGACAGCACCACCAATGATCACACCCATCCTGAGGAGGCCATCCCTGTTAACGGGCCATCATGGACACTGGGCAGCTGTAACGACCCGATCCCCCAAAACCTCCCAAACTGTCTTATCTCATCATTCCTTTGGGAAATGCTCCGCCCTGGGGGAGGTACATGGTCATTCCTGCGGGAATATAATGAAGCCTGCCTGAACCTTGGCACACATTGTCTGGTACTGATTCCAGGAGCTGCAGAGGACCACTGCTCTCAGCTGGCTGCAACCACCACTCCCACTGGACCGCAACCACCGCCCAACCAGACTGCAGCCTCCCTGCCTCCCCTGCCTCCCCAGCGCCCCTACCCAGGTGTGGCCAGAGCTACACCACAGGGGAAACCGGGTGACAGGCGGGGAGTCTGCTACTGGTGTTTGTTGTTGTTGCTGTTGTTGTTTGTTCTGTTGGGTTATATCTATCTATCTATATATTTTAGTAAAGAACTGTTATTCCTTTTCCCATATTCGATCTCAAAAGCCTGATAATTTTCAAAACTACAATAATTCAGGGGAGGGGGACATTCCTTCCACTCTGGGAGGGTTCCTGCTTTTCCTTGGCAGATATCTGCCTTTCAAACTAAGACACTGTGATAGTCAAAATGCAGGTAAGACAAGGTTTCTATGTTATTACAGCAAATACTTGGTGAAACCATGGAATGCACCACCACTCCTTAGTATCTTGGGGTGTGCACAGTGTGTCACTGAGCTCAGGAACTGCTCTGCATGGTATGGTGAGCCAATGAAATTATGATGGCTGATGTCTTTTTTGTAAAACCAAGGAAAGAATCAGGAAACTTTTTTTCTTTTTAGAACATCAGAATGGATGTTATCTCTAGTGGTAAACTGGACTGTGTCTTTCTCAAAGAGCAAAGTTTAGAGAGATTATAAATGAGGACACTTCCTACAGGAACACAAGAAAGTAACTCACTCAGAAATCTCTTACATGCTTTCAAATGTAAGGTCAGCTTCCAAAATAGGATATAACTAGGACATGGACACAATCACAACTTCCCAGATGAACCCTCATCCATTTTCTGTGCACCTGGATTATATGTTTGTGCACACACATCAGTTCTCCCCTTTGCTGTGCATCTCCAGCTGCTGTAGCCAGGGAGCTGGGGTGGAGAGCTCTTGGGCATTGCTGTGAAGAACTGTGCAGATGCAGCTACTGACTGCTGCACCAGGCGAACACAGCAGCAGGCGCTCTCAGTACTGCTCCCACTTGATTCCTTTACTGTCCTTTCTTCTGTGCGATATTCAGGACTTTAACTAAAACTCACAAGGTTTGTTTGGAAGCAAGAGGTAAGCAGGAAATTGCGGGAGATGCTGGAATTCTCTATAAACCTTTATTTTTTTATTAAACAAAACAAGGAATTCAAACCAAATGCCCCATCTTAATTTCTGAAGCACCACCAGGATTTCAGAATTACAACCCAAATGAACACCATCCAGAGCATGGCAGCCTGCCTGCTCTTCACCGACACAGTTAGTAATGCTGCCAAACTGCTCTGAATCATAACTTGTGAAACAAAAGGAGATTCAATGAATTAGGTATGTACACTGCCTGGTGATTAGTTTGTATTGCCAAGAGCTTTTTGCTAGTACAACCCACTTTTTGGATTCTTCCAAGTTCATAACACATAACTGAATTCCAAATCACTTTTTAACCCAGCTATTCTTAATAAGCAGTTTCATCTGACTTTCCACCAGATAATGAAGCCCAGTTTAACATCTATAGAAGCATATTTTCATGCTGTTGTAAAATTATTATAAGTATGTGCAAATAGTGACTGTGGTTGTTTTTGTAACTAGATACCGTAACGGAGAATTTGAGAGGTACATATTTTAGAAGTGATATTGAAAAAAATGAATCTTTACATTTTTTTTTTAGTTAGACATCTGTAAAGGAAGTACACTCCTGCTCTCACTCTGAATGTAAAATTTGCACATTATTTTGGGGTTTGTTTTTGTATTCTGGGAGAAGTTATAGGTTTACAGTGGAGGTCTAATCTGCAAAATTTCCACTGGGGAAAGATTTTATGAATAGACTACACAGCATTTTTTTTTTGCTGGCTTGTTTTTCGTTAACAATAGATGCATCAGTTTGTCTGTTTTGAAGATAGAAATGGTGAAAAAGCTGCAGGTGAGATCAGATAAGGTGTTAAATCTAGCTTCGGTGGAATAATACAACTATGATGATCACTTTACAGACAATAACTGTGATCTACAAATTTAAAAGTCTCATTAGAAATTCAGGAAGTATCAGAGTTAAGAGATGTTCAACAGAGCTAAGTATACTCAGAATATTTTTCCTCCAGTGTTTTTATCCAGCAATAAAAGGGCCCATGGGCACCTTTTTTTTTTTCTTTTGTAGAAAGACCAGAGCAGTATAAATCTCAAAGAGTAGTATGGTAGTAGGCTGTAGTAGTAACAGAAAGACACAGCACTACACAGTTTTTCAAACCATATGCTATTTCTGCGTATTTCTGAAAACATTGATTTCGGCACCCAGTAACCATAGTGCTTGTTCAGTCTGTAAATGCTTAAAATAGAAACATTTGTGGAAAGCACAGCCAAGCAGATGACCGATTAATTACTCACAAGGTATGTCTGATTTTGGTTTTGTCAAGTCAAACCCCCCACATTTTGACCTGTGTTTAAATTGCATTCCTGACAGGTGCTGAACAGGTATTTACACCTGCTTGCTTACAAAACCCAAGAAAATGTTCCACAGCAGTAAGGGGGCAAAGAGAGCACAGCCCAGGCTTGCCGTGCAGGTGAGCACCGCTGGGATGGATGCCCTGGCAGACCCTCGGGAGCAGCCGTGCCGCAGGAGGGGGCACCCGGACTGGATGGCGGAGTGCGGGGCGCTGGGTGCCCGCTGTGCCCGGCGCGGCCCGAGCTGCGGGGGCTGCGCCGGCAGCCGCGGGCGGGAGCGGGGCGAGCCGCGCCTCGCCCCTTTTAATTTTCAATTTAGCAATAAACATCTGCTTACTCTGCCCCGCCCTCCCGAAGCTGGATATCCTCTCAGACCGCCGGGGAGGGGAGAAGCAGAGGGGCGGGCAGGGCGAGCTCGCCGCATCCATCCCGCGCAGGGCGAGCGCCCTGCGGCTCCGCGGACGCTCCGCTCCCGGCTGCCGACGGCCGTCGCCCGGGGGTGCAGCCTGGGGGTATCGGGGCTCTGCGCGCCGCCCCTCAGGACGGGATTGCCGGAGACTTGGGTGGCGGCTTTCCCTTTGGGTTGCTGTGGATGAGAGATACAGGTGCGTTTTTCTTCCACCCTCCCCTGCCAAAAAAGTGTAAAAAAGTCGGGGAAGGAAGAATCCTGAACTGAGGTTTGCTGAAGGGCCATCTGCTTAGCGCAGTGTTCAGAAGCCCGGGGAGAGCCGGGGCATTAGGAGGTGCTGTCAGTGCCCGCTGCTGCCGCCGTCCCGGCTCGGGCTCTGTGACGCTTCTCACCGCTCCAGCCCAGCTCAGGAGCGGGTCTGTCTCATCTACTCTTAGCATAGACGTTTCTGTGCTAAAACTTCCTCTTTGCACCTAAGAGGGATTGCCTTAACTGTGAATACACTAAATAAAAGTAGCCTTTATTGCAAAAGCAGTGGTTTTATCACACTGTTAGATTTTCCCCTTGAGTAAAATAGTATGGCATTCGAACATGTGGACTTCATCACATGTGTTCTGCACTTATGTTGTTCTCATTTTTATGTCTGTCTTTGTCATGAATGGGAACTCCTAAAATTGAGTCTGCTGATCTGCATACAAGAGGTTTCACCCACAGATGGAAGCTGGGAGATACCCAAACATCTGCAGTACAGAACCTTCTCTCAGTCTTCTACCTTAGTTCTACGCACTTCTCTCGGGATCCCTTGAAATCTTGCTGTGTGGCTTAGGATATGGGAAAAATACTCCAGAATAGATGGGAATTTTGACTTCAGTGTTGTGAAGTCCATGCAGCCCCCCATCTTTCAGCTGTGTTTGAAAGAATTATTTCAGATGGTATCTCTGGTTTTTGATGCTTTCTGTTAAAAATAATTCAGTTTCTCATCTGGAAGATGAGGTTAAGTGTATGTCAACTTAAAAATACACTATTCCTGTCATAATTCTCTCATCAGGTAATAAAATGATTATTTCTTCATAAAATTTCATCTGGGGTTGTCTTTGAAATGCTATGTAGGGGGTTTGTGGTCTTGTTTTGTTGGTTTTTAATTTAACTTTTCAGTACAAAGGTATGTTCTTAAATGAAGGAAAACCACTATTTCAAAACTGATTTTTATATGAACTGAACAACAGGTTGATTTAGGCTGTGAGGATATGTAAATATAAGGGATTTTTTTTACAGCTCCTTTATATCAGAAGAGAATAACATAGATATACATAGATAATGAAAGAGGGTAATGTAAGTTTTTCTAGTAATATAATTTTGAAGTTTTATTTATTTTAGGCATTTTCCTCAGCTTTTAAATATTTAAAGTGAATTAAGCATTATCTTTGGCAGGTTGCACAGCTTTGCAAGAGAAGGTGCTAGAGAATCTGCCAATTGGAAGTAGTGAATGAGTTCATTTAAGAAAAAAATGCAAAACAATCCTAAACCCTTGAAGCTAATGTGTTCAATAAGTTATTTTGGGGCAAAGTGAGAAGGAAAATACCAGCCTCAGTGTTGTAGGATATAGCTCAAACTAATGTGTGGTGTCAAGAGCAAAAAGAAGCCTCACGCTCTCAATATTGTATCCTGTGCTCCCTGAAGCTGATCTAACATCTTCTGAAACCCTTTTTTGTGCCAATAGACTACTTCAGAGAAAATACAAGCCATGATGGGTGTCTGTTTTGCTGTATCTTTACACTTCCACTGTCAGAACCAGTTAACAGATGCAGCATTTAATGACTGGTGACGTTAAATGAACTTTTGGCTGGTTTCACCTGGCCATATGTTTTGTGTCACTTTGGGTATGTTTTCCATTCCATGTGAACTCTAACAAATTCAGGGGGACAAACTAGATTCTCATCTATTTGTCTTGGATGCAATTGCAGTTTTCATTGCTTGGGGTTTTTAAAACATTTTTTTTACTAACAGAGTTGGCAGAATTGGAGTTCAATCCTGCAAGCTACTGAGTTTGCTAGGAGTTGAGAGGGTTCAGGCTGTCCTTGTGGATCATGGAGACCTGGTGAGTGCAGGGTGTCACCTGTAAGACAGGGTTATCAGAGTTCTAAAGTAATCTCTATTAAACCAATCTATCTGTAGAAAAAAAAAATCAAGTGTACCTTTGAGCACAAAAGTTCATCTACAGGTGCTTTTCAGCAATAACGTGTATTATTCAGTTAAATGCTGACATGAGGTAAAAATCAGACCCATTCTTCAAGTGATTAGTATGGGAGTTCAGAAGCTTTTTTTGAAATCTGAATTTAGCTTGTATTTCACCCAAAGGTGTAAAAAACATAGCACTTTATACATGAGCTCCTAAAAAGAGACTTATTTCCACACAGCCCAGATCTTCAGATGTCTTCCTCTGCAGACCTCTCTCTCTTAAGTTTGCCCAAAACTTTTTGAAATACACCTTTGTGTGTTGTGTTTGTCATCTTTTCATATCCAGTGGCTGTGTGGCTTGACCTTCACAGTGTGCTTACTGATGTTTGAAAGTGTATCTTACATTGAACTTTCAGGGCCTGCTCCTCTTGCCTGGGCTTTAAGGTATCACTTCCCAACACACCAGGGCAGAACTTGTCCAGCTAAAGCTGTGTGAGTGGTGGTCAGTGGGGAAATGACCTGGTCACTGGGCTGTGCCTGCCTAGAGTCAGACTGCTGAGTTTTAGTCAGCTGAGTCCCATCCAGGGAGTAAATGTCCTTTTGTAAGCACTATAAATATGAACCCTTGATATGTCTTTAAGAATGCGGGATGTATGTGACTGTATTTAAAAGACCAACATTTTATTAGTTATATTTTGAGCTTAATAGAATCATAGGATAGTTGGTGTGGGAGCAGAGGTCGTCTAATCCAACCCCCTGCAACGAACAGGAACATCTTCAACTCAACCAGGTTGTTCAGAGCCCTCTCCAACTTCACCTTGAACACTTCCAGGAATGGGGCATCCACCATCTCTCTGTTCCAGTGTTTCACCACTCTTGTTGTAGAAAACTTCTTCGTTATATCTGATCTAAACAGGCCCTCCTTTCGTTTAAAACTGTTTCCCACTGTCCTATTGCTACAGGTTCTGCTAAAATGTTTCTCCCCATCTTTCTTGAAGTCCCCTTTAAGTTCTGAAAGGCTGCAACAAGGTTTCTCCAGATCTTGCTCTTCTCCAGGCTGAACAACCCCAGCTCCCTCAGCCTGCCCTCATAGAGAAATACTCAGAAGCCTATTTTTAAATCAGTTCTTTTTGCCTTTGTTTTTTGTTCCACTAAATTTTAACTGTTTTTTTAAACATAGTTATGTGTAAATTTAGAGTATATTGATGGTTAGACCCAGTTAGTTTCCTTCTCTAACCTGCAGCCAGAATTGGACAGTAGATAATTTTTTTTTCAAAGTGGTAGTAAGAGGACTTCCAAAGCACTTTCTCTTAGATGTGCTACCTGGCACTCTTACCAACCTAAATTACCATGTGCCTCCTAGAGGGAATGGAAAAAAGCAGAAAGAATCAGTGTTTCAGATTCTCAATGACCAAACAGTAGAAGGACTGTTTAGTGTACATAATTTACTCACCAGAAAAGAATGTAAAGACAGACTGTATAGGTTAGAGTTCTAAACCACTGCAACAGTTAGCACGGTGAGTTTGTGCAAGTAGGGAAATAGACAAAATACTTGCTCTAAAATCTCATCATGACACAAAATAAAAAAGAAAAAAAAGCAAACAACCACTGCATCTTCAGTAAACTGAACTCTCAATTTTCCAGTTGTTAAGCACTTATTTTTCTACAAGACAATTTCCAGAAAGCAATGGTTAGTAGTAATATAGAAGATGCTCTATTTTAAAATGTGTATAATCACTCTAGGATGACACATTCTACATTACACATTATAGAGAAACTTTTGTATTTTTTAGCTCAGCAAACTATGGGTATTATGTATTTCACTGAGGAGTGAAAATTCCTACATATATATATACATACACACACACATCTCCATTTTAATGGAAAATTTTCTGCAGTATTTGCCTGCAACCACCTAGAAGGCAGACTACGTAGTTATGCATCCACATTAAGCACTATTGCTTCACAAAGTACAAACACAGTGCATTCACTGTATGCAGGTAAAATTAATGTCTGTGATGGGAGAGGCGTGAGGCTCTGGGTGTCTGGCTGTTTTATAAATAATAAAGGATGACATCTGTCCACTGGGAGATGGGGGACCGAAATTGATATTACAGATCTGCAAACCTTTGTGAGTACGAGAGCTTGAGGGACTGCATTTGAAATTATTCTTTCTGAGGAAAGAAACACTTTCTCCTTCTCCTAAATTTTTCATCATTTTAATTTAAGTCTAGCCAAGACTGAAGCTTCATTTGGTGTGGATTGGCTTAATGTAGAGGAAGACAGAGTTCTTCCTCTGAGAAGCTGCTGCAAAAGATATGTTTTACCAGGCACTTTCTCACCTGAGGAATTTTGCTAGGAAGGTGCAAATAACCTACTCCATGCTAAACTGTGAGATAGGGAAAAACTGCTTAAAACAGCCAAGAAAATGTCAACAAACTGATGTTTCTGTTAAAAATCAGAGTGAAAACTGAAACAACTGAGAGATATTTGTTGCAATTGAAAAAGGGAGGAACTGTTAGTAAATTATGCACCTCTTTTTCAGTCTTGCATGGAAAGAGTTGTTTTTACCATTTCTTTTCTCCTGTATTTTCAGAAAGACTCCCATTGTCAGAGGAAATGAGGGTAGCTGCCATTGATAGGGCTGTCCTTTTGCTCTGAAGGAGGAGACCATGCTGAAGCATCTTTTTAATACGCCTTCTATTCTGAGCATCAAAAAAGATCATCTAACGTTATCCTATGTTTAAACAACAGAGATGGATTTGAGGTGATTGCTCACTTGGTCCTGCTGCCCCGGAGTTACTGCGGAGCAGGCGACTGGGAAGACACGGTGCAGGAAAATACTTCTGTGCTGCAATACAGTTTTTCACATCTGCATAACCATCTCAGAGATGTCTCATCTGAGCAAAGATCACAAGACTCCTGAGATGATTTGACCTCTGATGGAATGACTCTCCTGGGAAACTGCTTCAGCAAAGGGCACCTGGCATCTGTGCCCGTACTGATCCACATCAAAGTTCGAAATGAACCACTCTTGGACATATAACCTGAGTTCTGGTGCACCTGCAGATCCTGTTGAGCCAAGGGCTGGACTCGCACGAAGTGGGCACACAGTGGTGGCTGTTTTTCTTGGGTTTATCTTACTTTTTGGTTTCTTGAATAACTTGATTGTCCTCATCCTCTTCTGCAAGTTTAAAACCCTTCGTAACCCAGTCAACATGCTTCTCCTGAACATCAGTGTCAGCGACATGTTAGTGTGCATCTCAGGCACTACCCTCAGTTTTGCATCCAACATCCGTGGCAAATGGATTGGAGGGGAGCACACTTGCAGGTGGTATGGCTTTGTCAATTCCTGCTTTGGTAAGAGATCAGTGATAATTCCTTATTCTTCTTTTTAATACTGGTGCATGACCAGAAGGATACTTTGATTGCCTTGTTATGGTCAAATACAAGTGAAATGTTTAATTTAAAGCATTAAAAAAAAGACTTTATGAAAGAGTAGCACAGATCTAATAAATATTTCCTAACATATCCCATTCTTTGAAATTACTTATTTCTTAAGGGCTAAAAATAGAATCTAAAAAAAGGCAAGCCACTGGAAAGAGTTTGACTAAGTGTATGAACATATATGATACCTCCTTCTTTTTCAGGAAAATCTGTGCCATTGTTGAACTACAGGTCCCTCTGTAGGTCCCCTGCGCAGTTTCTGACAGGAGCCAAGCCCCCTGAAAGTACTCTATTTACCATTTGTAATTATCTCTCAATGTCTAATATGAATTCCTCATGTCCCAGATAATGAGTTTTCATCATTAGATGCTTTCTGTTCTCCTGCAAAGCAAAATCTTTATTTAAAATTACATGCTCACAGATTCAATAGCAAATTAAGTTGCCCTCCTCAGTACCTCATGTCTGATTTTGGCTCATCAAAGCTGAGAGAAATGGCCCCAGTCCTCGAGATCCAGAATAGAGATGGGCAATAGGAAAGGTAATTAAGGGGAACTGAAGCCCAACATCAAGGTTTGTAAGAATAAATGCTGCAATCATCTTATATGTTCTTTTCTCTTTTTTTTTTCCTCCTGGGATAGATGATCCTACTAGGATAAACAGCAGTATAGGAACATCACGTGTTAATGGTGTTGTGTTTAGGGATATGATATAGGGGTCATTATGGTGGTGCTGGGTTGATGGTTGGACTAGATGATTCTAAAGGTCTCTTGCAACCTTGATGATTCTGTGATGCTCTAAGTTCACTGGTCTCATTAGAATTGCACTTTCTTGTACCAAATGAAGGTAGGTACCTTTTCTTTTAAACTGCAGTGTTTTTTCTAAATTAAGAAGAAATATTAAGCGGGCAACTAATCTTCATGACTTAGTGATTATTTAATTATGTGTAAAACACACCTAAGCCACATTCAAACTGTTTAAAGTATTTTTAAATACAGTTTGTTCTTAAAAGTCTTCTGAAAGGACTGTATTTTAAAGGTTATTTTTTCACCCTCCGATTTTGTTTTATGATACTGTGAAAGTCTCCTCTCCTAAACCAAATAGAGAGTGATGGTGTTATCCTTCAGGTCTGTGGCTTGGATGAAACCTGAGACAGTGAATGTAGGGAGCTGAGATTTTTTTCAAATGTAAATGCATGGTGAGAGACCACTCTTTTTTTTTTTAATGGTTTTTGTTGTGTTTGTTTGTTTGTTTTGGGTTTTCTGTTGTTGTTTGGTTTTTTAATTTTAATCCTCTCACGTGTTGCATGCTTTTTTAAATCACATGACTGGGAGGCGATCTGGAGAGCAGATCTAATTCCCCTCCCCACAGTATCACCAGTGCAGTGTATGTTGATGTCACTTAGTGTGAAATCGAGTAAGTTATTTACTGGGCAATCCATTGTCTACCCCAGCCACTGAAAAACCATGAACCAAGAAGGAGCACCAGGGGATTGCCATGGACACGTTGGAAAAAAATTATGGACAAAGTGTAGTTTTTTGGTTTAATCACTTGCTGCTTTGCCCATGTCTGCCTTGTGATTTCAAACCATTAACAGACAGCACAAGTTTGGACGTTAATGGGAAGCGCAGATGCTGATCAATAAGCATGTAAGGGGATTTTAAGGAGAAAATTAAATATTGTGAGATCTGCTATGGAAGTAAGAGCTGTTGATCTTGATCGGGGAAGCACTAGGAAAGGAGCTAGGGAAGAAACAGCATGGTCTGTTCCCTGCAGAAATCATTTTGCCCCAGTGCTTGTACTTGTTTGCAGCTCTGTTAAGTAGGTCACTGCAGTGGAGATTGCACATATCACTGAGTTGGGGAAATGGATAGATTTTTATAATGTGCTTCCATTACCCACCACTTCGTCATGGTTTGACAGGCTCATGGTTATACATTTAAGCAAACATGGAAAGTGACACAGGGACAGGATCCATTTTCCCAGCTGAACTCTCAGTAAGCTTGCAGGCAAAGTGAAAAAAGGATGGTTGAATATATCATGTAATTATTCAGCAATAGATTTAAATTTAGGAAAAATATATTATTTAGTGAAGCACTCCCTAAAAGACCACATACACACGAAGGGATGTACTGTCCTAAGACTGTCTTGCAGTTTTAACCGTCTCACATGTAATCTCTTCAGTGCCTTATTGAACAATTCAAATCTCTGGTCAAATGAAAATTTTCAGAAAAAATTCATCTTTTCCTAAGATACTTGCACTAATGTAAACTTCCCAAACATGTAGGACATGCAGAATTTGAGCTCAGATGACTTCTGGAGTTCATTCTTAGAAACACTACTCTATGCCATATCATATCAGAATTAAATATGAAATAGATTGATACATATGCAAAAGACAAAGCTGTCTCTGGCTCCAGAAACCGAACACGAGATTGAAATCCTGGAAAAGTTCCAAGGCACATTACTAGCAAGGATATTTTTGTGCCTGTTGAACTCTTAGCTCTTGTTTTCAGGTGTCTGCTGGTTGTTTTCTCTTTTGTAGCCATCGTGGCAGTTAAAATACCTGGCAGTTTTCCTGAGAAGTTGATTTCAATATTTCATTGAAAAAAATGAATTCAGATTAGTGTTGTGTAAGAGAACGTCACTATTCAAGAGGACCTAGAGATAGATGTCTATGCCATGTGAAATCTGTGTGACTCGATGTCAGTGTCTTCCTGCAGCATCCTGTCTGACCTGGCTGCAGGAGAGGGAGACATTCCTAAACATGTTTGGACCGAAGTAAGGCGTGTAGATGTGTCCTTATATCCATTGATAAACCACAGTCATACCTAAATGAGGACTTTAATCTTTTCAGAAACCCTGTAGTATTCAACTCTATGGGTAGGTAATCTTTTCAGTCATATTAAAGTAGTTATTGATTTATTCCCTTTTAAACAGATAGAGAACATAGTGACCGAGAAATGGAGCAGCTCATGATTTTGCTTTAAAGTTCAGCTGCCTTGTGACCTTAAATAATTTTCTTCTTACTATTTTACCTTGGTTTTATGTGCTGTGTCTTAGACTCACTGCATTAAACTAAGGTACATAATTTAGACTACAGACTTCAACATACTGGGAGCTCTCTGTTCACAAGATGCTGTTGAGATCTCAGATGTAATAAATGATTCGTCTGTGAAAAGACACATTTATTTCCACAAGTAAAGTCATAATCTCCCTTGGCTTGATCCTGCAAGAGCTTGTCTGGTGTTTTCTGAGCCTTGATGAAGCAAGCACTTCCCTCCCAGTGCAAAACTACTCTTAGCAGCTCCTCACCTGCCCACTGATCATGGGTAGCTTCTTCTCCAGGGGGCTTGGGATGGGATTAAAGGTGATATTTCTATAATCAAGCTGGTAGCTAGCACAACTAATCAGTAATATTTAGGAAAACATAGTTCTGCAACACACCCTAAAAATGTTCTGCTTGAAGTGCGTAGGCTCTTTATGCCTGCAGTCACTGTGACCCATGCAAGCTTTCTTCGGTAGTTGGTCAGTATCAGAAACACTCTGCTGGTTCAAAAAGAGGGGAGGAAAAAAGGTGCCTGACTCATGGGACCAGGTCAAAAGTGCTTACAGTCCCTTCATCTAAAAATAAAAAGGAGAAATGCTGTCGTTACCTAGAGGGCTTTAGTTATTTTAATACAGTGTTACAGCTGATAGTTTGTCCTGAATTTTTCCATGTGATTTCAAGCACTTGATATACATTACATTGTGCAGTAAGTGAAAACACAAGATTACTTATTCAAAAGATATGTAATCTGAATTCCTCTTTTGGCATGTCCTCTCTAGGGAAACTGAAGATAGCCTGCTTTACTTTTTATTTAAATAGCCAATCAATGAGGTCGTGGTATATTATTAAATACACTTTCCAGGGCCATACTTATATGGAAAAAATAAAATGCTCAAGAGACCCCTTAGAGACAGATGGGAATCACCTGACCAAAACCAGACATTTTCCAAACCCCAAGGTTTCTTTGATAATCCGTAGAAAACAAAATCTATGCTGCCAGCATGCAAACTATTTGACACATTTGAGACATTCTTATCAGGGTGGTACAAGCCGTGTCCTAAAAGCACTCCTTTATCTCCATTACCTATGAAGGGAACCCCAGCTCAGGGATAAGTACTTGCTCTCTACCTCTCTGAAGTAATGACATGACCCTCACAAATAGGATGTTTATTACTTCTTTTGTCTTTCTGTAATTTTCTTACTTTTGCTTATAATTCCCTCTCCACTTCAGTGGATGTTTGGTATATTTCTATTTCCTATAGGCATTAGACACTGTACAAATTTGAAATCACTTAGAATAGTTGTTCAAAAGTGAGTGTTTTTAAGATGTCATGTTTCCATGAAGAGGTGCACAAGTCCTCTTTCCAGTTTTAAGATCCCGAATTCCTCGTGTAGGGAAAATACTGTTGGCTTCCTTGTAGGTAAGTTGCAGGAAAAGTGCTGGGCTTCTGTGTTCAATTTATGTGCTTGAAGCAGGGAGACAAGTTGGGCAAAAGTTTTGGAAAATGTGATAAGGAAGGAATCATGCCATGCAAAGAAAGTGGCAGTGGAAGACCTAATGTTGTATTTTCAATGTTATTCTTGAAATCAGAGACTTCACTCTGGTAGGTGAAGGTTTAGGATAAGAGGAGGTTTTGCAGAGTATCACCCAAGGGGTCTGTGGAGGTTTTAAGCCCAGCTGGAGACGAAGCACTGCACAGCTACTCACTCAAGCCCTCCTCTCTTCTCCCTGCACTCCAGGGGAATGGGGAGAACAATCAAAATTAAACTTGTCTGTTGAGATAAGAACAGTTTAACAATTGAAAAGAAAGTAAAATACAATAATAATAAATAATAATAATAGTGATGACAATAAAAAGGGAAAAAACCAAGTGATGCACAATGCAGTTTGCTCACCACCTGCTGACCAATGTCAGACCCCCATTCCTGAATGCACATTGGCAGCCCTTCCAGGTAACTCCCCCCCGTCTACATACTGGACATGACATTCTATGGTGTGGAATATCCCTTTGGTCAGTCTGGGTCACCTGCACCACGCTCCCTCCCAGTTCCTTTTGTGTACCTCCTTGCTGGCAAACCATGAGACAAGGAAAAGAAAAAGTCCTTGACTTAGAATAATCACTATTTAGCAAAAAAATAAAACACCATTCTCTTTCTGAATCCAAAACACAACTAATCACTATTTAGCAAAAAAATAAAACACCATTCTCTTTCTGAATCCAAAACACAACACTGTGACAGCTACTAAGAAAAAATTTACTGTAGGTGAAATCAGGACAGTGTCATCCAATTTGCCCAGGTTTATAAGGTTTATGTATTCTGGGTGTTGCTCCTACTGGCTTTAGGTCAGATCCTGCGGAATGCAGTAAGTGTCTGTATCAGCAGGCGTGGTTGCTTCTCCTTTTCCTGGTCTGAGCAGCTCCAGCTGGGCCTCATCTCCACACCATGCTGCAGTCGGACTGAGGAGTGCACCAGAACCATCACACTTCCCTGCTCCTCCTCTCTCTCAACTTTCAGCACAGCAGAAATTCGAGGCTCAAACAGGAGCTGGAGAGTGCTCTGAAAAGATCATCAAGTGCCCTCAGCTTGCACCAGCAGTCACACGTATGTGGAAACATATTTTCCTTTAGCTACCATCCTTAATGTTTTCTGCCATGTTTTGTTGTATCATCTAGAATCTAGAGTCTGTTTTCCTAATGCCTGTACAAAAGAAAACAGCAAAAAACATGCAGAGTGCCTTCACCAACAGTGAAGGGTGGCCAAGAGCTTGTGTATGTGTCCCAGGAAAGAGGGACAGAAGAATTCTCTAAGGAAATCCATCACCCCTTTGACATTTTTTGTGCATAGTTGTCAGCTGTCAATGTAAAAAAGTGTTCTGCCCATGCCCAAAGTCTGTTTCTGTGCATGTACAAGTGACTACAAATTTCTGCCAATTTGATGCTTCCTAATGGGGCAGTCATGCCTGCAGTACAGTTGCATACTTACTGCATACTTTTTGTTCTATGTTATGGCCACACGTTGCAGAATGCTAGAGACTTTATGCAAGGAAGTACACAAATAACATCAATTCACATGGACACCTCAAACAGAATCTTAAAGGCAAAGACAACATTGGATTTCTTGCAGAATTATCCTGATGGTGAATTGAGTCTAAAAGGTCATGGCTGTAAGCTCTGCTGGAGATGATGAAACAGCATTTCTGTCAGAGTTCAAGTTTAATCATTGACATTTCCAGGCCCTTTTCCCTTATCACGGGTCATGGCATTAACCCCAGCAACACTATGCCTGATGTTGGTTTTCTACTAATTTAGGAAAAAGCAGAAACCAGACCTGGTAGTCAGGTCACACACATGTGAAAAAATATGTCATTAAAATGTACCTGGATTTTTGGTCCCTCAGTGGGTATACTGCAATAAACTAGAGCCCAGTATATAAGCAATATTCAATAAACAAAAATTATTAGAGAAAAATAGGCTTTGCTTGTGAAGAGCTATTTAATCATATTAATTTTAACTATGTGTTTAATAATCTCTAGTAACTATTAGGACCATTCACATGCTGACATATCTGAAGAGAATCCAATATTTTTTGGAAAATTTTTAAGCTTCCCTTGTAGCCCCTGAATTTTACCAGAGAGTGGATATTACCTTTGGCTGCTTAAATCCAAGTTATGTATCTAGTGACATTTTCTTAACTGATGACATTCATTTTCTATGTCTATTTCTTTTTAGGAAGAATTTAAGTGAATCTTCCCATCTAGTAAGGAAATGAAACTTACAGACTTTTCAGTGATAAAAAGGATACAGAACCATTGGCATAGTTCCAAATAATGACACAATAATAGGTGATAACTATAAATTTCATTTCCCCCCCTGTTTTCTCAGCTCTGGCAAATGCTTTTTACTTTAATCACTAGGGTTTGAGTTCTTTATTTTTTATTTGGGGCTTTTTTATGTTAGTGTTTTTGCCACCTTTCTAATTAGTCTAAATCTACGCTTAAGAGACTAGAAAAGTCTACTGAGAGAATAATTTTGTTGAAGTGGTGTGCTGACACGGAAATATAAGTTTATTTGAAAGTTAGAGCTATTCTGTTTATATCTGTATTTGTCTAATATTGACACTAGATGAGAAACTGCTTCTGAAACTGAAGATACAGTAATGTCTAATAAACTACAGCCTCTACTGATTTGCAGACCACTTATTGCTTCTGTGGTTTTCTCAGCTAACATGATTCACTACTTAAATAATCCAAATGCCTCCTATTACTGGGAGATTTGCGGATTTGGTTTTGCTACAGGTTGTTGGGGGTTTTTAAAATACTAACTCCAAATCTCTGTCTGCTGTAAATTTTTCCATAATTGATACAGGCGGGAGGAACACTAGGTTTCTACAGACAGCAAATGCAAGGGAGCACCACTCCAAGTAGGCATTTCCTCTCCCTGGCATGCCACCATCCCATTTCTCTGAGATGTCCCTGTGCTTTGACTCTGGAGCAGTGTGGGACCTGGTTCCACCCTCTCCACTCCGTGCTGTGCTAGCACGGTGTGGATCAGGGGATGCAGAATGAGCAAGCATT
Organism: Atrichornis clamosus; assembly: GCA_013400975.1. NCBI lineage: Eukaryota > Metazoa > Chordata > Aves > Passeriformes > Menuridae > Atrichornis > Atrichornis clamosus. The sequence goes on from WBMZ01006422.1 coordinate 187,751, forward strand.
CACCCCACGCAAGGCTGAAGCCTCATGTTCCCTGGGGTTGCTTGGTTTCCCTGGCATCTCTTCGAGGTCCAGATGGTAATGCCTCTAATCAAGGTCACCTGGGTCCTACTTTTTAAACTGCTGTGCCAGACTTCACCTGCTTCAGCTGAAGGTTTCTCATGCCAGCTATCAGCATCAGGCTCCATTGCCCTGGGCTATGTCAGCCAACAAGTTTTCCCATTGTGTTGCTTCTCCTGTTTGTAGTTTCTTAAACCTATTGCACAAACACATGCCAATATGCTGGAAGTACAGTCTCATCCTTTGACCATATACAAACTTCTGCTGTTCCTTGTGAAAGCATAGCAGCCACAAAGCAGAAGGCTAGTCACTCACTGGGGTAAGCTGGAAATCTTTACATGTGTTTCACAGTGTTTTATTAGAGGCAGACATTCACTATGTGCTAATTTTCTGCAGTGTTTTCTTTCAATTATATCGTCTATTTCTTCTTTCCCCCCTTTCTATTTTGTATTGTTTCTATTTGTTTCACTAATGCAATTAATTGCAGAAATAGTAGATAACTATGGCAAGAAGGAATCAAAGTGAACAGGCTTCAGATGAGTCAAAAGACGGAAACTGCTTTATGTTGAATTATTGTTGTAGAAATTTATAACAGTAGAAATTTGTTCAGGACCAAATAACTACCAGAAAACTAACGTATCAAAAAGTAGACTTGATTGTAAAAAATTTTCATAAGAAATAGTATGATCATCTTTACAAATCAACAGCAATGTAAAACTTTGCTTAGATTAGGACTCTGGTAATTCCTAAAATTCAAAACCATTAGTTAATTCACATAGATGGCATTTTATTGCTTAATATCTAAGTGTTTGTGTCTAGTACAGACCTTTGAGTACTGGAATAGCACATTAACATCTGGCAAGATTTGCTTTCAGCTAAGAAATTGCATGAATCTTACAAAAACATAGATAATCCCCTTCAACTTGACCTTATGAAAATTTTAGGACACGCAATGATTAGACTTGATCCTTATGTGAATGTGCACACAGAAGCATTATTTTTTGCCAAATTTCCAGTTTGTGGGTTATTTGTGTTCTGCGTTCAGGCTGTTCATGGAGTTACCAGGGGACCTCTTTAGAGTGACACGTTTAATCACCCTAATGAAATTAGGCAAGCTGTTTGGGCACTGCACAGCAGGCAGCCCAAGGCAGAGCAGGTCAGGCACTGCTTTTCCCTTCACTGCTGGCAGCCAGGCAAGCTCTGCGTGGGAGGCTGATGGCCATCCCTGTGGCTGATCCGCTTGCCTCAGTGTGAGTTCAGCAGGAGTTAATTAGAAGCAGTTCTGGGCTAGGAATTAATATGGTAGGGATGAGAAGTTACAAATTCTGCCTCTCAGTGAATGAGTGGAGTACGTACATGGCATTTGGGTGTATATTTTGTGCATGTTCTGTACACTGGGGTGCACCAAACAACTCTTCTCCATGCAAGTCTTTGTAAAAAATCCCAGCAGGTTGCCCTAATTTATCCAGACTTCCAGATTTTGCTCTGGTTTTGAACTGCTCAATTTTCAGAGAAAACGTGTGGCAGTGCATGATGGCCAAGGTCCAGCAGTGGCTGCATTTTGTCGAGGATTGCTTTATTGTGTGTACTTCTTACAACAGAAAAATGAATTTTTATTTTATATCCTTGAGGGAGACGAAGACTGCATCACAGAAGTAGGATGAAATATGCCAGTCAGGATTTAAACAGATTTTTTCTAATGGGTAGAAAGCAGGTTACGAGGCAAGACAAAGCCTTAGCTTAATATTCTTTGAGATAAGAGCAGTAGACATATCACCATCTGGTTTGCTCTGTGTAACAGTTTTTCTCTGTTGGTCAGTGCACCAAAGGGTGTTTAACAAGGAATTTGAGGATGAGAATGAGTAGGAGTTTTACAAGTGTTAATATCCTTTCTAGGGCTGTGGGCACTGAGATCTTTGGAAAAGAAATACTGGTAGGAGATAGAAGCACATAATGACCTCTTACTGTGCTGTGATTTTTTTTTCTCCTTATCATTTCAATAATTAAAAAGTAGTTATGCCTTGCAAAGGGTTGTGTATATGGATATTAAGTATATCTCATTCAAAGTATTTTGCCTAGCTATTCTTCTAGAATACTAAACTTCAAGTTTGGATAATTTTCAGCATCCAGTACTTAGTCCCACAGCCTGTGATCTGTGGTGTGGGGACATCTTTTCTGAAGTAGTACTTTTGAATCTTCCTTCATTTACCTCCCATTCCATCTGCTCCCAGGAATCCTGTAAAATTTTGATATGCACAGTGTAATATATCAAGGAATTCCACTTACTAACTATGTAGTATGCAAAGAAAAGTACCTTCTCCTGTTTGTTTATTCTTGAGTTTGAAACCTGATGATTTAATTTGAAACCCCAGTTATTGTGTTATAAGAAACACTAAATAATCTTCTCCTATCCATCTTTTCATGTTTTCTCTTCTTTTCTGTTTCCCTTTTCTGATAAACCCTGATGTTTGCTTTTCTAAATGCTGCTGAGCATTGCTGCTTAGTGGAAGTGGTTTTGTGTAAAGCTCTCTATGATAACTCTCTGTGCAGAGCAGGAAGTCAGTCAGAAACAATCACTGTATTTAAAGCTAGGTCTGTTTTCCTCTGCATATGGTAGTTTACATCAGTATTGCATTTCACCTGCTCAATGGCTCAGTTTCATGTGGTTGTGCTGCAGTGCTTCACAGTCAGTTTTTGTTGATTTTGAGTTATTCAGTGTAGTATAATCAGAAAACCTCTCTTTACCATCTTTTCCAGATCATTGACTAATGTGATGAATAGCCCAGAGATTAGCATAGATCCATGGAAAACTTTCCTGGCCACAGTTCCCACTAAGAAAACAAATTGATTTCTCCTGTTTTTTATTTTGTACCTCTATTTAATGATTTATCCATGTGAAGATTTGCAAGGCAGTTTGCTATCCTAAAGAGCCTTTGGGCTAGTCAAAGTTGTTCGAAATTCCAGGTAGGTGTTATCCAAGTAGGCATTACCCCTGTCTGCATGGCACTCCAAGGACCTCTGATGAATTGGTGAGGTGTGGCTTGCCCCAGTATGTCACACCTCCACTACTACACTCTCTAGTGCAATTCCCACCCATCGATCCGGTGTTGCAGATTAGACTCTTGTGTTGGGTGAAATGTCCTGCGAAGGATTTCTGTCTGCATCGGTTATATTTATTTTCTTAATGGATGGAGCAAAAGATCTCCTCGTTGAGGTCCTTCTGAGGGTTTAAGGTTCTTCTTGTTGCACATCCTTTAGTCATCACAGTGATCTTGGATAGAGATAGGAGCCGCCTTCTCTGGTGCTTCATATCACCTCCATACCATGTGAGACTGTTGGGTTTTAAAACTTCACAGGAAACTCTTGTTTCTTGTAAAGACTGGTCAGCTTATTTTGAGACTGCATTCATAGTATCAGATATAACTGTTTATTGACCGGTTAATACCTAGTTGTTATAAACCCCAGTTTGACCTCTAGACCTTATGACATAAAATTGATTCAGAAGAGTTAATATTTTTGCTGTGTTCCACCCCTAGGAATGGTACCTGCAAAAAAACCCCACAGGATTACAGAAAATCTGTAGACATACGCTCATTATTAAAAATAAGCAGTTGGATTCAGTGAAAAATGAGGGGCTCATCGGAAGGGAGTTAGCTGGATGCTCTGGTGGATGCTTGGCCCTTCAGCTGGCAGATGATAACGCATTAATTTCACCTCTTAGCTAATTTGGTGCTACATCCCACGTGTAGAAAACCCTGAGACTGCATGTTATGTGTTACAGCTGTGCAGATCCTCAGCATGAAGGAAGGTCCTGGGGATGCCCCCACATTTCCAAAGGAGCAGTCCTAGCAGGAGGTGGGGGTCCTGCAGGATGGCATGGGGAATAGGGATGCTGCAGTCAACCTGACTGCCCTGAGAGCACCCTCCTGCTAGGCCAGCACTGTACATCCATTTCTGCTTTTCACATGCACACAAAGCCCCAAAGATTTCTCCTGAGATGTTGCTGTACAGGAGCTCCATCTAGTGCTGGCATTTCTTATTTCGATTCCCTAAGGCGGCAGAATAAATATAATTACATGGAGGCAGCAAAGTTAGGAAGCTGAATTTGCAAGTGCCAGCCTGCTTTCCAGAATGCAAAGGGCTCCTGCATAACACATGGAAAGTGGGACAGAAATGAATGTTCAGGGATATTTTGTACTATGTTGGTATCACTGAGATGCAAAAAGGAATTATCTGCTATATTTATGCCACTGGGAGTTTGTTGTTTGGGTGGATGGGCATATTAATAACATTGCAGAAAAATACAGTAGTACTCAATGATGCACATAAAGTCACCAGATACAGCTAAGAATTCAGACCACCTTTAAAGAACACGTTAAAAAATTCAGTGAAGGAGAGGGAAAGAAAGAGAGAAAACTGAGATAAATCTTTCCTATTAGAAGTAATGCATGCTGTCTGTATTGAAGATACCACCAAACACACAGGAAAGGGTGTGTTGTACAAAGGATGAAAAATAGAAAAGAGAGAAAAAAATTACTGAACAGGACTGGTAATGCTTGTTGTCACATTTCTCCCAGCAGGCTTGGATCCAGCAGTGATTTCTCAGTGATTTCTTTCAAGCGCAAAGGTAAATTGTGACTCCCATTAGAGTTAAGCAGGAAGATAATTCTTTGGAGAAAGGAATGATTGCCTGTTCTAATGGACTCATGATTCCATCATCTTAGCAAAAGAAAACAAATAATTACAGGAATTAGATATGTAGCAATTGGTGCATTTATTTCTATTCAAAATTAAATGTTGCTATCTGTGGTAGATTGTATTTTCAAAGCATTTAGAAACTGGCTGTAACTGCTAATGTGTAACAAATGATTGTGGGAAATATTTTCTAAATTTTAAATAAGTAGAAATGCTTTTAATGCCTTAAAAAACAAAAGGAAATAGGCTCTGATCATTAATATGTGGGAACATTCAACCGGAGTAAGAGTCACCAAATGTAAGAATATTTGATTTTTCAAAGTATTTTTTTTACGTTTCTCTACAAATATTTAATAGGCATATCCAAATAGAGCCAATTGTGTTTTGGAATCACATCCCATTCTCAGCTGCTTCTGTCAGGTACTGAGGCATCCATGCACTCCTCTGCAGTTCATATCATTTATATTAGCACTGAAATTACCAGGAGTTGTTATATTCACGTTGCAGTTTTGCTGTATCATTAATGATCATAGATAAAACTGTGATTTCTTTATTTGCTGAAGTGTAGCTGTACTGAGCTGTAAACTTCAGGCAAGTCAAGCTGGTTGTTCACCAAGACCAGTCCTCTCTTGAGTCTCTTCATCTTAATCGCTGAAAAGTCTCCTAGGTCCAGCAGGCTTTCTTTTTAACTCTGGAATAGTTTGGGGTCTTCTGCCAAAGTCTGCTGGTGGGTGGATGTGGACTCATAAAATATGTATCTCTTTTTTGGTGCAGGGGACAGAAAAGGAATAAATGGATAAAATTCTGGGGGCTAATGAAGAAGAAACAGTAGCCATGTATGTCTGCCACTCTCCGGACCTGTTTGCATCCCTTCTGAATATTCCTTTGTGCTTCTCATCTCAAAAAAACCTAAAAAAACCTCCAAACCTAAACACCAAAAATTCACCCTCCTGAACGAAAACTGACACCCTTGAAAATATTTTAATGAAATCTCACATTCACAATCTCTCACTTGTTTCTCTCTCAGATTTGCTCATTTGATGCTACCTTCCCACTAGCCCTACTGGCTATAAAAGTTAATTGTGTTCTATTAATTTACCTGAATTTGTTTCATTCTGGGCTGTCCATCCTAGATCTTGCAGGCCAATCGACATTCTCACTGCCCCTTTTGCAATTCCAGTATCATGCAAGAAGAAATGTAACCTGCAGAAGCTCACTGGAGACTGTATGTGACAGGTTTTTCCCTATCTTGACCACAGCAGTGAAATGTGTGTTATGAGACTCAGAGCTAGAAAGCAAAATGGATTTTTAATTTCTTTTAAGCAATTAACAAGTTTTGTTCTTTTCTGCTCTGTGATGCTGTGACTTAAAAGTTTCTGATATTTTATTAAAGTGCATATGCTGTGAGGAAGTCAGGTCAACAAAGGAGCCAGCTTTTGAAAGTTTCTGCTTTTATCATTATAATATTCTTACCTCCTCACCTGCAAGGAAGTCTCTCATGGCAACAACTACTGTAGTGGTAATCACTATATTTTTGTGGAAGAAATGCGTTGATTTTAATGGAAGCAGAGCCCAGTAATTTTACTTATCAATATTAATGTTAACTGGTACATAAAAAATGGAAACAAAGGTGATGATAGAAGGCATTGCTCTCATAAAGTCTCTGATGCTGTGGCAGTTGTTATTTTGGCCCAGAGCTAACAAAATTTCTCCTAAAGATTAAGCAACCACTAGAAAAAGAGATTATTTCTTTTTTTTTTTCTCTTGCTGCTTCCAAACCTCTCTTGTGAATACTAGACCTACAAATCGTACTTCATGCATAGTCCCTGATGGATGATACTAAGATATGTTTTCAGAAAGACTTCTAAGGAGACACAGAAGTACAAATGTGTTGGAAAGGCCATGACTTTTAAGTTGCTTAAAGTGTTTATGTTTCATTTTCATGTGTGGAGTGTTTTATATCTGTAGAGAACTAACAGAAATGCTTTCATTTAGATTCAGGAAAGTTATTTCCCTTGAAAACAGCACTGAGTCACTGATCAAACTAGCTTTGTGTAACTCAATAACATATTTATGTAATACCATTCAGTAGCACAACTTGGAATTAAACTTGAAACTTTAAAATTGAGGTATTAAGAGACCTCATTTGAAGAGAGCTGTTTCTTACTGCTATTCTTCTATGTTTAAATTTAAGTCCTTGGGTAAGCATGATCAAAGATGTCATCCAGAAGAAACTGGAAAAATACCTCAGCACAGAATTCCCCAATATTCCCAACTTGGGCTGCATCTCCATCTCATAGTCCCACAGAGATTTTTAACATATTCTCCAGCCAATGGAGCAGCAGATTCAGCAGCTGAAAACTGAGGGACTAATAGGAAGGGAGCTTAGCTGTGTCAGGACATGTAAAACTTGAGACCTACCTGTTGCCCATGTTAGGTGTTTACCAACACAGCACTTGTGAGTGGAGACCCCTGAGCATGCTTGCTGCAGCCCTGCCAATGGCCTTCCAGCACTGTGCTCTTCCTTGCTTGCTGCCTCTCCGAGTTCACTGTTCACCATGGCACGGAAGCCTGACTTCAAATAGAAAGGTGTCACTTTCGGTGGGTCTCAGCCTTCCAGCTGCTGGTTCATGTGCCTCTTCTATTTCCAGCTGCATGATGTCCTTCCCAGGTGTCCTGGTTGTAGAGAGGGGACAGAGCTTATTGCCATGTGGGCATGGCCAGGTTGCTTTTCTATACTACACAGGTAATGGCTGAGTGAGTGGTTTTAGGAGGAAAAAAAGGTGGGCATGCCCCTTGATGTGCGTCATTTTGTCTCCCTCTCTTCACTGGGGGGATTGTCAGGATGAGCCCTGTGGATCCCATCCTTCGCCACTACTGCTCGGCCCCTTCCCAGTTCCTATGAGATGTGGCTCAGAGATGTTTTTCTGAAAAAACAGCAGCTGTGACTCCAAGACAGGGTGCTGAAAAGCGGCACTGGTGCAGGAAGCATCCTTGGGGAATGGAGCTGTGGAGGCGAGCCCAATCCCAGTCAAGCTGAGCTGAACGGAGCCAAGCAGAACTGGATGCAGTGGGGTGGAACAGTCCAAAGTGGCAGTGGCACGTGGAATCGAACCAGTGGAGCACAGCCATCCAATAAAAACAGGCAGCACAGCACAGACTATCCAGCTTTTGGGGGGTTTCTCCATCATTGTTTTCATTGTCTCAGGCTCAGGAGCAGGAGCACTGGCTGCAGGGACTGCCCACCATCTTATCTTTGTCTGGGGAAACCATGTGGCACTGGGTGTGGGAACAGCCACCATCCTGTCTTTGTCCCATGCAGAACTAAGTTGTGGTGATGAGCACCTTCTTGTGTGCAAAGCACCTTCTCTTTTTTGTATGCTTTTGTTATTAATATTGTTGCTGTTACTGTGCGTTCTTATTCCATTGCTGTTTGGTTTCAATAAATTGTTATCTCAACCCACAGTCTCTGCCTTTGTCCCTCTCTTACTGGAGGGGGCAGGGGGAAGAGAACTGGCTTATTTGAAGTTTCATCTCCAACTGGTGCTAAATCACCACACCAGGATATTATGTGAAAGCTGCTTCACAGGAATAGATGTTGCATGTGCACACATATAAGAATGGAGTCTCACAAATGTATGAAACACTGCCATTTTCTCTGCCTTCAGCAACACATTTAAGCAGCGACGGCTGGAGTTGCTATTGGTTAACCTCTGCCATGGGCAGGCCCCTCTGGGCTTATCACAGGGTCCTGCAGATGCCATGTGGCAACTGGATGTTATTTATGCCCTTGATTTCCCCTCTGCATTTTGTATGTGGCTGACAGATGCTGTGATGCACCCCTGGGTGTGCTCAGCTGGCACCATCCTGCCATGGGTCTCAGCAGCAGAACAGCCAGACACACTCTTGCCTTGCACCAGCCTCTCAGCTGCTTTTTGCCCTCTCTGTGTCTCGGCAGCTGTGTTTGGGCTGCCCGTGGGCTGCAGTGGTACTGGGACATGGATGGACTTGCTGTGGAGTCACTGAGGGTGGTACAGATGATGCAGGAAGGGAAAGGTGTGTAAAGGCCTGAAGACAGCACAGAACAAGAGTGAGAACAGCCTGTGCAGGTAATGAAGAACGCTGTTTCCAGCAATAAAATGCATGGACTCGGGAAACCCTGAAGAACTGTGTGCTGACAAGAACAAAGCATGACAACTTGGAGGATCCTGCAACCCACTGAGAGAAGCACGACACCAAGGGGACAGCAGGGTGCACCTGCCATTTTGCCATTTCTTTCCCTGATAGCTCACCCTGAAAGTAATGGTGCCAGTGATGGTGAGCGTGTTCCAGGCAGATGTGCTTTCCAGGTGAAGAAATGCCAACAGGGAGCAGCAGTCTCACCTGAGACATACAAGATTTGTATGGGCAGGATTTGAAAGAAATGGAGGATTTCAAAATGACAACGGACTCCTAAAGTGTACAAAAGCTCTATCCAAAACCGAGTTTGTTGCCAGGGAAGTACCTGTAAGCAAGGGGTTTGATGAACTGGTAGCTGGAGTCTCCTCTCTGCTATACAAAAGAAATTCTGGACAGACTTCTTAAGCCAGACCTTTGTGCTTATGGGTTTGTGTGTGTGAGTGTGTGAAAGGTATGAGACAATGCCCTTGAGTGGGTAAAATCAACATGCATGGAGGTTGGGTGTGGTAAATCTATCTTGGGTTTTTGCAAACCCTTGGATTTAGTTTTGCTCCTTTAATTTCTTGTTGAAGAAGGTGCTATTGCATCCTTCCAAGCTCAGTCTGCCTAAGGTTACCTGTGGCTTCTTTTCCTTGCCCCTGGTCCCTGATATCTGGAACACAGTGCAGGGTATATATTACATCATGCAACCATCATGCTCCAGACTCTAACCACGATGTAGTATAATGACCTTCAGGACATTCAAGAGAGCAAATATCCCTAAGTTAGTAGTCAAAATATTGACTCAGCGTAGGCTGAATCCCTGGGATTCTCAGATTTCATAGCCTACAGACCATGGATGAGCTGCATCCCCTTTCTAATTACTACATCAGTGAGCAACATAAACCTGCAAAAACTAATAAGAAAATGTAGCGCTTTTAGCTGGGACTCATGGGAACAAAGTGTAATGATTTGCTGTGCCTTTCACAGCATACTCTGGGCTGTGCTGCCAGGGAGAAATTTACAGATCCTTAAATAAAAGTAAATAATAGATAATGTCTCAGATGATAGCCCTATAAATAGATGTCTGTCCTGGTTTATGACTTGAAATTTAATTTCTTGCACTCTACTCACTGCAACTAATTGCTGTGTAAAACAGGCTTATGTCCCACTCCCAGCTAGTCTCAAAGTCACTTATTTCCATGGTTAACTTTTTAATAAATATCTATTCCTGTAACACAATCTGCAGTGGATTTTTTGTCATTTGTACTGTTCAGTGAAAATCTCATCTTTGTTCTCATGTGTGCACGAAATGTTGGGGGAGCAAATTACATTTCTCACTGTGATTGACTCCTGTGGAGCTATTCGGCTACGTATCAGCTTGAGGCCCTAAATATTTGTTGGAGGCAAATTCTATTTAGATTTGTAATTCGTGAACCTAATTTTGTTGCAATTTTAGAAAAAATTACTCATTTGAAATTAATATACGTAGACTACACAGTCATAAATGTTACTGCTCAGTAAGAATGAAGTGTTGGCACAAAGAATTATGATTAGCTTTAAAATTATAATCATTTTTCTCTTTTTATAGCTAACATTAATTTTTTTAATTTGTTTTCTGGTTATTAAGACCATGGAGAGTGCATTCAAGTCTTTTCTTCAGAGAGAATTCTAAAGTATTTAATTGCTTTTTGTTTTTAAGCTGAGATTCTCCCTAATTCCTGTGACTGCAGTAGATAGGGCATGAAATAGAATACCAGAAAACTGCAGGATTTCTGACGAAGGTCACAACAGTTAAATGCACATGGCATTAAGAAAACTCTGTATGCAAAGCTAGGAGGCATAATGAAAACTAAGAAGCTTTATTCTACTTTAGCCGAAACAGATCACAAGAAGGGCATGAGGGAGGGCTGAGAAAGCTATGAGCCTGTGCGTCTAAAATAAATACCTGGAAAAATTAGGGAGAGGATCATAGTGGGTGCTCTTGAAAAGTATGTAAAGGACAAGGCAATCATCAGTTTTTTGCTGGTAGCTCATTCACTGTTGCCATCCTGACCTTTGTATTTTATTTCCAGCCAGTTTCAAACTAAATACTGAACACAAAATCTGGATTTGCCTTTTTTTATGAAATTATGTTGTTTCAAGCCAACAAATTATGTCTGTGTATTTATTATAATTGATGAAGTTATAGTGGTATATTTCTAGGATTCAGCTATTGAACTAATAAAAGAGTGAGATTTAAAAAAAAGGTGCTGGGATTTTTTTAAATTAAGAAGCTGAGGAGATTCTTAGCAATCAGGGACACTGGAGCTGCTCTGCCACAGCACTGGAACAAGGTTATTTCATTATGAGCATCCTGGTTTGCTTTTGACCAGTCTTGGCTTCTGAGTTAAGGTGAAAGGCCCTCCATCAGCAAGGCTGGATGGAGCTGCAGTGTTGGGGCATAGAGGGTCAGGGCACATCCTGTGACTTTGTGTACGCTGCCCAAGGTCACACTGAGTAGACTGAGAGAGGGTTGCAGTGGCCTCAGTTGTTCCTGTTTCTTCCTCACCTGGGTAATTGGTGTGTTCATTACTCGCAGCCAATTCAACAAAATGTATCTCACTCTGGGACAAAGCTACTTGTTAAATTTTTATTTTGATTTTGGCTTTGAATTTATTCGCTTTTAACTTTCAAAGCACCAGTTCTATTCTTTCAAAACAATTTTATTTTTTTCTGAAAAGTTATCTGGTCTTGCTGCATTTTAACCACAGGAAAAATGTTAAATTCTTTTTTTATCTCTTATAAACTACACCATCAGTGTTTTCCTCATTTTCCCTTGTCTTGAAAGTATTAGAAGTCAATGCAGAGTGGTATTAATTTCAGTGCTACTAAAAAGTTCAAGTCTTGAAGACTTACTGTGGCAAAAAGAAAAATAATGGGATTTTTTCTGAACTTTTATGGTTTGGGATTCCATAAATCACAATTCTTGTCCTCCAGAGAAAAATGTAGTTTGTGTCATGTCAGTGGAACTCAGTAATAAAAGGTGAGAGAAGATGAATTGACTCCTGCCAAGATGTGCAAATAAGGGTCTCTGTCTTCTGTATAGAGTAAAAACAAATATTTTCTACAATTTAAAGGCAACTTTTGTGGTTTTGCTAATATTTGATTTATTCTTGACTGACATCACCATAATCCTAATTTAATATCTGAACATTAATTCTATGCCAGTGTAAGACAGGACTTTTCTGCATCTCAAAGCAGGTAATGGACCATGCCGCATTCATGGCCAGTTGTCTTCGGGCCTGCTCCATAAAGCCATCCATCATAAACACCAGAGTGAGGAAATCTAAGCATTTTCCTTGTGTTAGGCCACAGGTGAAGAGAAGAGGAAGTGTAAACAAATGCCATAAATCATGACAATACTCACCAGAAGAAGCTGCTGGGCAGTAGCACAGCCACAGGGTTGAGCAGGCAGAGCTGGCTGGACCTGAGAGCCCAGTGGTGAAAGCAGCAAGCCAGGAAGCAGGGCCCTGAGCTAGGGAAGTCTGAATATCCTATCTGCGTTTTCTAGGCAGCACTGCACACACAGGAATGTAGGATATTCTAAACAAAAGCACAACTCACCTTCCATCTCATCAAAGTAGGGAAAATGCGGCCTCAGTTGCCATCAGAGTAGAGCAAGAACAATAGATCCTTGCTCTAGAGCACCTGGTTGGGAGGGGAGAGATTTCTTGTTCCCAAGACAGTTTTCTCTTAGTCCATGATTATCTAATAAAATACAGCGATAGATCTCTATCACCTTACTGAGGCCTAAGTTTCAAATATAAAATCTGGATTTTTTGCCTTGGGTGCCTTCATGAGCTAAATGGTTTTGATAGAGAGAAACTCTTTAATCAAGCTGATAAAAGCTCAGAAAGAGGCAATGCTAAGAAAGTGAAGATAAATAAGTGTCGCTGGGAGCAAGAAGATAGCAGTAGATTCTTTGTTCTTGAGTCCAAGGTCTTCAGGAGCAGCGTTATGTAGGAAATCAGATTAGATGAGGGATGATCAGAAAGTCCTCACTGCCTCTGAAATAGCCTAGCCTTAGAGCAGGTTTATAAGTTAGTTGAATTTAGTGGCACTATTGCAGCTGTAAATGTATCTACTCTTTAGAACTGACTTCCCAGTAATGTACAGAAAATAATTTAGTAGGCTCTTGTAACAAGAAAGATGTTTTCTTCTTCAAAAGTTGCCTTCTCCTCACACCCTTTTACTTTCTCTTCCCCTGAGCAATAAGGCATCCTATTGCAGCAAGCAGTGCTTGCATTTCCCCCGGGTCCTTTGCCATACCCAGCTCTGCACAAAGTAACTGCAAATTGCTGTCAGGATGACAGAAACAGCTGCACCTGCATCCAGCTAACTCGGAAATGAGTCACTGAATTGTAAGGAAAAGTTGAGCAAATGGTGTGTCTAGGGAGAATATCCCACTGTGTGGGTCTGTGTGTGGGGTGTTTTGCCCAGGTACAGGATAGAGTAGTGCTATTCCCAAGGGAGTCTCTGACTCACCTCTATTCTATGCCTGGGAAGGAGCTATGGGAGAAGCTGGTGGTTAAACAGGGAAAATGGATTACAGCTGTTAATTCCCCTGAAGATCACCTTTTCTGTTAATGGATTCTCTGGGAGTAGAAACCACTCAAAATCAGAGAATTTCAGCAGGCTATATGTCTCAGTGTTACTGCATAGTTGGCTGTTTCCTACAGCACAAACATCAAGAAAAATGTCCCAGAAAGAGCTGGACTGACATAGACCTATTCAGGTTTTTCATCTTATGGGAGCAAAAGAAGGGGACTGGAAACCATTTTAAAAGATGGTTTTAAATTTCTTCAAACAAGTTCTTTCTGTCATAAACCCTGGATGTCGTGACACCAAGAATTGTAAGGAAACTGCAAGGAGAACAAAAACATAGGGAATAGCAAAAACCACTAAATTGAGTCGTGACGTAAAACCTGCCATGGAAAACCATAAAGCTTTGTTGAGGGTATTGGGATCCTGAACCTTGAAAAAGAGAATGGAAGTGTCTACAACTCAGATTTTTAAGTCTTTCTCTGGAAGATATAACCGGTTTATGACACCTAGGTCTCAATATTTACCTAAATCACTTTTAAACTTGATTATGTATTATATATGTAAGAAAAGTTGCAACCTGCCATATTACAGTTATGATGTGGTTGTCTGTTGTTTCCACATACAAGTGGTCAGAAGTGAGGGTTCATCTATCTGATGGGGTAGAGCAGAAGAAGCTAAAGCTTCTTTCACTTTGGGTGAATGTACAGCTTTTTTGTTGCATGTAAAAGTCAATGCAATATTTGAAAATTCTCATGGATGTTAAAAATTGAATAGTTCTTATAAAGAGAATCTTTCACCATTTTATTAGCTCAGATAGAAAATTGATTTCCCCTGGGTGATACTAAAACAGATAAAGCTGAAAACCTGACTAGAAGATGAATATCTCTCAAGTATAAAAATTTTCCAATATAAGATAAAACTGAGTTAAACAAAATTTGACATGATGGACAGAGCAACCAGGACCAGTGAGGATTAACACATAGAGAATAATGGAAATAGTTTTCACTCTTGCCTCAAATATGTAATAACCAAAAAATCATCTCCTTTCTTGGGATGTGGAATGGATACCACACGAAATAAGCATTTATATTGCTCGGTTCATTGCAGGCATCGTGTCCCTGATCTCCCTGGCTGTGCTGTCCTACGAGCGCTACAGCACTCTCACCCTGTGCCACAAGCGCAGCGACGGCTACCGCAAGGCACTGCTGGCAGTGGGCTGCTCATGGATCTATTCCCTGCTCTGGACCGTGCCACCTCTGCTCGGCTGGAGCAGTTACGGGGTCGAAGGTGCAGGCACGAGCTGCTCAGTACGCTGGTCCTCAGAGTCAGCTGAGTCCACGTCCTACATCATCTGCCTCTTCATTTTCTGCCTGGTTGTGCCCGTGATGCTCATGATGTACTGCTACGGGCGCCTCCTGTACGCGGTGAAACAGGTAAGCCTCGGTGTGAGACTGCTCTGTGTTGCGTTTCTCTTTTAGCAAATTTGGAAGTACTGATGAGAGAGAGCAAATCAGGAAAACAAAATGAAATTGAAAAGACCGCAGAAAGCCTCGAGGAAGGAGCGTGAGGTCTTCACTAATCTTGTTAATTCTTCTGAAGGTCCAGTCAAAACAACTAGATAACATCCATATAGATAGATTTTGTGGTTGGTAATATTGTATTCTAGGAAAACCAGCATATCATAGTGAAGATTGCATTTGTACTGAAGCAAATACACATTTACCTGGTTAGAAATAAGACATCTATGCAAATACTTCCTGGTTTTGGATTATGGCATTTTAATAATTTCTGCTTCTTAATCTGTGCAAGTTTAACTCTACAGTAATGCAATTCTACTGTGATTTATTGAGTTACACCAAGGATCAGCTTCTCCTTGTAATTCTAGGTGACAATTAAATTTTCCTTTGAACTATAACCACCATTACTACTACTACTACTACTCCTCTTCCTCCTACTACTACAGTGATGCTTCTCTCAGTGGTTTAATGTAGATATTCCGAAATGAATGTTCCAAAAGACACTGCCAGGGATGTGGTATTGTGATGTTTGAATACCCTTGGGACAGTAATGAAATGGTTTAATGATGAATAATGAGAGTGGAATTAATGTATAGATGTTCTCTAAAAAGCAATTCTCTAAAATGTTCAGATGAATTAACTAAAGGTGTTAAATGGGAAAAATATGCAGTAAATCCCTGAATAGGGACTCTCTTACAGAATTAAAGTGAATGCAGTTTGCTTTGATTAGTCATATGAAATTAGGGTTGATTGTTTTACGTGATTTGTCAAAACTTTGAAAACACTTGAAGCCCAAAAGGGAAATCTTCTCCTGGCTGAGTGCTGAGTGGGCCAGTAAAATCCCTTTGATGAATCACACATTTATGACTCTTTTTAAAGTCGTGCAATATTAATAGGGAAAAATTTTCCTTTGATTGTAAACCATTAAAGTGAAGTGACAATCCATATCTGATCTCTGGACAGCAGTTTCCTTTGCCGTCATCTTAAAGAAGGAGGCAGGATCTTGGAACATGTGGTACCAATGACATGCAGAGGATACACCTTTCTCAAAATTTAATCTCCTCTTTCCTTCAACCCTCACTGCCCTTCCTGACAACAGCCATCACCCACAATATCCAAATACCTGTATGGATGACGCTTCTGTAGCATTTGCTTTAGCCTTTAGTGTTATATGTAGACTCATTCTATTCATTTATTTTTGTTTGTTTAAATTCAGTTACATCAAAAGTATTCATAATCTCACTGATCTGCCTGATGTGTCTCAGAAAGTTGTGGCAAACATGCTGAGGGAACAAAGTATCATATAAAAGATATGTGTACCCTGTACCCATTTTGTATTTGGACATGAAGACTGAGTAGACTGGGAGGAAGATTAGGTTGATTGGTTAATCAACTGACCAGAGAAAATAAAATGAGGGAAGGAATATCATTTTCCATAATCCTCTCTCCTCCATCCTCCCTGTGCCTTACAGAATGATATGCAAGCCACTGGGCTGCTGAGGTTAGAGGATCCTGACAAATTTTGTAAGTGGTGGAAGTGAAAGAGAATTGAACCCAATTTTGCATAACCTATTGGAGGGACAGGCCTTAGGAAACGAATACTTGTTAAATGAAAAGAAACTCCAGTGAGGATTAGATCTTCTCTTTTAAATTTTTATGACTTGGGGTCATAAGAGCTGTCTTAGCATTTGTGAAGTCTTGAGTAGCTAAACCCTAAATTTTTACACAAAATATCTAATGCTTTCCTGGCATTTGTAAAAGATTTCCTGATCAGTTATATTTCACCAGAAAAAAACCTCAATCAGAAAACTCATCAGTCCTCAGCTTTCTGTGATGTACGGGAAAATATTTTCAGTACCATAATCTTGAAACCTTGCATTTCATAAATTTCCTGTGACACACATATACATTTCCAAAGAACATATCATGACACAGTCACTGAAATACCAACTCTTTTCCCTTTGGTCTGAAGTCCTTTAACTGCTCTGTAATAAATAGAATAGTTTATGAAATGCTAAAGCATGTCATATTTCAAACTAGAGGAAGAGATGAGCAATATGCAAATGAAAATACAGTAGTCCTTAAATAAAAGTACAAAGAGTAGGTAGGATAATGAAAAAAATGTTAAGAGAGGCTACTACCTTCATTGTAATGCTATAACTTTATGGTGTGGGCAAAAAAAATTAATTACCTTGCAATTTTCTGGCCTCATACGTTTTAAAGTACTTCTGTGACCCTCTGTGTTATGTATTAGAGGTAATGTGGGAGCATTGCAAACCTAATAAGTGCATTATCTCAACTTCAGCTCCTCGGTACATTTTTAACTATGCATTTCATAATTTTGCCAGATATAAAGAAGATTTTTATGTTAGATCATTGTAACATTAATGGTATTGCACCCTGAAATCAAGAGTGTGGGAGTTATGCCATTATTAATAGTGCAGTGTACATTTATTGAGGTGGAAGAAATATCTTAATAGATTTGGGATCCTTAGTGCAAGAATTGGCATGGTGTCTTCATTTTTTCTTTGCAGGGACAGTGATTATAGGTCTGCTTTTCTCTTTTTCTTCTCTAAATTTAGTCAGGTTCTGTAGCATTCTGTCTCTTGAAGCATTAATAGATTCTATGAAGTAATCTGCAATCTGTGTGATGGTAAAAAGCTCAAGGATTTCAGTAATACAGGTTTTATGAAAGATCATATTTTCAAGGAATTACAAGTCCATAACATCCTTGTATGAATAATGTTAACAGCAAGTGCCATTAAACAGCATTAAAACACAACTCCACCATTATCTCAGTGCTCTTGCCATTTGTAAAGCTCAAATACCCTTAGGAATTACTCACATTACTTTTTTTAAGTTATGGGTTTTAATTCCCAGACCGGCTTTATCTGGACTGTTGAGTTTGATCAAAGAGGCAAAGTTTTCTCCCTCACAAAATTTATTCACAGGTATTTTATTCATGCACATTCTACAGCACAAGGGAAGAAAATTGAGGGTGGTTTATTTTTTCTTGTACAATTACATTTTTTTTTTCCATTTTTTGGCTTATGATGCTTCTCTGTGACTCTACCATTACATTCCCTCTGGAAAAATGTTCTTTGTGAAGTCAGTGTCGTTTGTTTACACTTTTAAAAGTGGGCTCCCAAATGTGGAATTACAAAGATTAACATTGTGATCACTGTAGCGCAAAAGACAAAATGTGATTAAAATCTTCCACTGAGGGGCCCAGGGAACTCATGTGAACAAGTCTAATGAAAATTAGTAAAACTTTTAAAAGAGATCTCTTCAGTCTGCATTATCTCCTACTTATATGCAGAAATCCTGCCCAAGGACAAGAAGAGTCCCAGAAGGTTGTTTCAAGAAAAGTTTTCAATTTGGTTTATAAAGACTCTCATCTCATTGTCAGTCTTCACTCACCAAAAGCTGTGCCCGAACAAAGCTCAGCAACTCTTCATGAAATGTAGCTAGGACTGGAAAGCAGTAAAAAGGACCGTAAGCAGAGCAGGAAGTCTTTAACACGCAATTCTTGCTCAGTGCAAGGGACCACGTGTCAAAGTGGTCGCACTGTCTCACGAGGTTCTGGAGTGGATGAGCTTGCGATGTGATCTGATAGGCCTACAGTGTGAGTTTCAGGGGTTTTTTTTGCTTGAGAACAGTGAGGAAAAATTACTGCTGAAAAAAATTTACTACATCCTTTCCTGTTGTAGCTCCAGTGCTACTTTGACTTTTATTTTTTTGTGAAAAAAACCCAAACAAAAAATATTCGGGAAGAAAGTAGCCTATATGAGGCAGAAGATGGCCTTACTACTAGGTCTCATCCTCCATCCTGTGGTGCACCTACTAATGCTTAATTCCTCAAAAACATAGTTTTAACTGAAAAATGTCACCAAAAATGTGAGTCCAGGTAGTGGAATTACCCAACTATTTCCCTTTACAGCAACTTTAAAAATTTCTTTTGAAAAGTGTCATATGATTTCTGACTTTCAGATGTCACAGGAGAACCAGATCACTTTTTTTATCCCATCCCTTGACCTTTATGAGTCTTGTCATCTTGCTGGGGAACTGGGAAATTTGAGGTTACACAGTAGAGAGCTGTCTGGTCTTCTTTCTTACTCTTTTTCAGACTTCAAAGTACCAAATTTAGTGGAGGAAAATTGCTTCTTGTCACTTGTACAAGAAGTAATGATCCAGAGTGAAATTATCACTCAGTGATAAACCCAAAGAAACTAAATTTTAATTCTATATAGTGAGATTTTAACTCTAGGTTAATTTTTAAAGATTTGTGTATAAACACAGTGGTGGTTTTGAAATCTCGAGTGCCCACAAAAGTAAGAGAAAAAGGAAAGAAGCGGTGTAAATTTTTATGACTTCTGATTCCTTAATCCTGTTTTATATCTGTACTATTTGGAACAGTTAAAAAGTATCTATAAAAGCAATTATTGCATCATTGTTCATTAAAGTAGTTAGGAAAGGACAATAAAGTAGAAGGATCACTCCTGTGAATGTTTTCAGCTTTCCATCTCTTTTGGAAATGATCATTTGGACGAAGAGAGCACATTAAGGCAGAATGCTCAGTGATTTAAACTGAAAAAAACCCTTTTTTCACATAATACAAAAAGTCGGATAGGAATGGAATTATTGTTGCATCATGCCTTCGTATGCCTATTTATAGAGAAACTCAATTTTCTGAAACTTTATCTTTGATTGCACTGAAGTTATGATTTATATTGAGAAAACTGATAAAGCAGTTAGTCACCATTAAATCTTAGCTTCTTAAAACCCTGAATAAAACCAGGCTTGTATTCATAGAAGAAAAGTTCAAAATGTTTGTAGTTGTTTAATTCACAAACAAGTCCTAAGAAAAGTAATTCAGGTGAAGATGATGTAGACCTGGTTGTATGGTTCCTGTAGATCATCCCTTACAAATGTGATTAAGGACATTTGGGATTTGACTTAATTTCAAGTATGTTTGACCTTTACTGCATCTAAGCCCAAACATTCAGCTATACTCATTAGACAACAATATCTTGTTATTTTTTATCCTATGTTCATAAATCTTATTTCTTTCATTTGGATCTTCATGCATACTGTCTCTCCTAGCTTCTGGTGGTATAGAGGAAGAATGACAAATAGGTTTGCCTTTCATTTTTAAACCTTGTCATAAATATATAGTAATTACATCTCATTCAAAGCAAAAAGAGACTCAGTTTGCAAATGAATTTGCAAATGTTTTCTCTCACATCATCATGAAGATATAGGAACTTAATTAAAATACAAGTCTCAGGTTAAGAGAATTGGAATAAACTTACAAAATATGCCTTTTTATTGTTTGGTTCTATGATATTTGCTGTAAGAATGGGCTTTGAATTATGAGAGCAATTTACATACCTGTATAACACTGTATTTTTTTCTGAATATTTAGATCATTTCCCCAGTAGAAAAGCTAAATTCTTTTTCTTGTTTCAAAGCAGGGAAACACTGAAATACATTAGACTGCATATATATATATATATATATCAGTGATGAGTTCTTTGATTATTTCTCTGATTATTTTCAAGTCTTCTTGGCTTCTAACATGATCAAATTTATCAAAATTCTGTAGGTGAGGTGATATCTAGAATAGCTATTTTGAAAATTATTAATAAAAAAAGCCATGGGATACTTGGAAAAAAAGACAAAAAGTCGTATCTCACTATTTCTTAGTAAACTAATTAATTCTGCTGAATATGTAATTTGTTTAGACTCAGATTCCAATCTGTACATGGTATTACATAAATATAAAATCTGTACCTATCAACTCTTTCTGTTTAAAAAATTTCTGGTTATTTCTGTAACCACTCTCATCTTCTCAGTGCCTGAGTGCCATTGCTTCCTTTTTCTCCTCTACCCTCACACCATTTTTTGCATAGATCTCCTCCTTCCTTCTTTCAGTGAAGAGATTTCCATACATTTTTTTCCTTTGATGGTTTGAAAATGCTGTGAATACACACTGATTTTCCAATGCTATGTAAAGCTGATCCTACTATTCCTATTGTACAGAAGGTAACTATGTGGTATTGAGAAATTAATTGTGAGAATTCAGGGCATTTTAAGAACCTATCTAGCCTAGTATTTTTTCTCTCTGTTCCCCCTGTAGTCAGTAGAGAAAGACAATCACATCCATTTAGATTATTCTCAAAACCGACAACTTTTGTCAGCTGCTGGCACAAGTACCACTAAAAGAAGCAAATTGTATTATAACAAAACAAGGACCTTGAAAAGAGGATACAGTGTATCAAATTTTTTTTGGTTAACTAGTACCTGTTGTCAATTATTTTCAAAACAGTAGTATGATAGTTAAATTATTACGCCGTTATGTCATTGTTATTTAGTGCCAGGTAATAATAAAAAGTACAAACATAACATAACTTTTCAAGCAACCCTTGTAGCATTCTGACACTGACTTCTAGCATTCATACTTTTATAAACAGCAATTTTCAGATGTCAGGATTTCATGTTTCAGACAGTTCTATCCTTACATTTTTGTTCAAGGATATTATAGTGAAGCAAGTGCTGATTATTCCCATTAGCTGATTTTTTTTTTCATTTTATTTTAATGGGAAGCCCACCTGAATAAAAAGTTGCTTTCATTAGCTAGGAGGGAGATTTACTAACATGCTTAATTTTTAAAGAGCTAACTTATTTTTGTACTCTTTCATAATTATTAGCATTTGCCCAGGAGTTGAAATGATTATTGTATAGCTATCATGAAGACACTATAAATTTAGTATTGATTTTTGGGATTTGTTGCTTTCAACTGTTAAAAGATTTCCGTTTTGTGCACTACATTTATACCAGTTTTTATTAAAGGATTCTGTCTCAAGCAAATAAAATTCAGTGTTTTCTGAAACAGTGGAGAAAAATGTCAAATCCTGAGAAATAAAGGAGATAGCTAATATTTTTTTTCTTTGTGCAGAACTGCATGTTCACCATCTCAGCTTTTAGGAGAGTAAAGGTATGGTGAGTCAATCCAACATAAAATACCTTTCAAAGTCTTTGAGGACTTTGATAGATGTGCTTATACAGAAACATCTAACTCACGAGTGACAGGTATATTCACTCAGGGTTGTTCTCAGTATTTCTGATTAAAATTGTCAACTGACTCTTGAAGAACATCATCAGGTTAGTCTTTATTTTTTGAGGTCTGATCATGCTGGAAGGGAAACAGGCATGAGAAAAGATTGTGATCTTCTTTCCCTTGTGCTTGCAGAAGTATAAGTCATTGGTTAATTGCCTGTCTTTTGCAGAGAAGCAGTGATACAACTTTGGTGTAAATCACACACTGCACAAATTCATTGTAAATCAAATTATCAGTTGGTCAGAAAATAAGAATTCATGGGGTTTGCCACTTTTCATACTTTAGATAAACTAGGGAGAAAATAAGCCTGTCATAATCTTTAATAACAAGCTAATAGAAATTTAAGATCTGATGCATTAATCTCTGGATGCCTTATGCCCATAAACAATAGGCTGTGGTTTCATGAGTTTTTCAGTTTACAGCAAATGATGTACATCAATACCACGCACTCATGACATCTCAGTTCAGGGTATGATTTAGAAAAGGTTTTTTCTGATAAGAAAAAGCATAAGATTCTTTTGATTCCTCACCAGCTATAAAACTATAAAGGTTAAATGTACAGAAGGGTGTTTTGCAAGGTAAAAAATGTGGGTTTGTGTACTTACATTTCAGTATGGAAGGACTGAGCCACACTTACTCTTCTGTAGCATTACTCCACTTCGGACACCAACTTGTGACCTCAGGCTAACTCCCTAACAGAAGACTTGGAGAAAAATTAATTGTCCTACATTTAGCAGCACTGTGGCATTGGGCCCTAGAGAAACACTTCTGCAAAGGGACGCTGCTGTGCAGTGAAAAAAAGAACAAATATGCAATGCCCAAAGGCTTCCTCCTCTGGTGGCAATTAACTGTGCCACTGTGTGAGAGGCCCGTTCCCAGCCAGCGCTGCCCAGGTGGGAGGTCAAAGCAGAGGGTGGGAAGTCACTTCACGGCATGTAAGCCATAATGTATACAGCAAAGCTTTCCGTCATAATTAGAATCACAAAATGGTTTGGGTTCGAAGAGATGTTAAAGACCATCTAGTTCCAACTCCCTGCCATGGACAGGGATATCTTCCACTAGACCAAGTTTCTCAATGCTCCATCCAATGTGTCCTTGAACACTTCCAGGGACAGGGCATCCACAGCTTCTCTGGGCAACCTGTTCCAGTGTATCATCACCATCACGGTAAAGAATTCCTTCCTAGTCTCCAATCTAAATCTGGCTTCTTTCAGTTTGAAGCCATTCTCCCTGTTCCATCATGACATGTCCTTGTAAAAAGTCCCTCTCAAACTTTCCTGTGGTTCACCTTTAGTTACTGGAAGGTGCTATAAGGTCTCTCCTGAGCCAAAATGTAGTTCTGTTTTTTCCTAGTGGAGCAGAGAGTTAACAACGATGTTTGCTCTGACTTTTCATCCTTATTTCATCTCACCATTACCCCTGCGTTACTTGCCATTCCAAGGTTTGGTCACGGGTATTCATAATAGCTATTGATGTTCATTGTTTCTGTGATTTATCCCCCTTTCTGCAGCTGAAAATCCCAAAAGTGCCTGAGGCAGTATATGTTGGCAGTAATTGAGGGAAATCATTTTACCTGAGAATTTTATCATTTGGTGAAGAACAATGGCATGAAATATCCACACACTACAGAGATATGAAATGACTGCAAATGGTCATGTGCTTACAGAATGAAAATCAAAACCATATAAAGGAAGAAAGGTAAATATGTAAAATCTAGAACAAACCTTGTTTCAAAATTTCTAGTTCAGTGTTTCATTAGTTTGTGATCCTACTGACTGGGTAGGAAATTTTTGTTATCTCATTTGAATCTTGCACATCTGCAAGAGAACCTCTGCATAAATGCAGCTTGAAGAATAATGGTATGGCCAGAGGAAAGCAATAGAGTTGTCAAGCTTGTATTATCTTTATAATAGAAATGTATTAAACAGTGTACATTTATGAGAGTTATCATACTTTTTCACCACAAATGAAATAAATTAAAATTTAGATTCCATGGACACTTGGCACTAAAGCTGTTTCATCCAAAAACTAAAGGTGAGAAACTGCAGTTCTTTTCTCTTACATCACCAATGTTTTCTGATCCTGTATCTTGAGCTTAATCTGACTAAAGCCAAGTTGGTCTAACCTATCTGTAACAGATATGAATTTTGCTCAATGATCACTCATACTGTCATATTTTTATCACTTACAGTATCCTATATTTTTATAGTTAATATTATACCCTGCTAAAGCGTTAGAGTGAAAGGGCATGTGTATGCTTCCTTTATGAAGCCTACATTTATTTTCAGTGGAGGCAAACCCAGATCTAATATGGATAGAGTAGATTAAATGAGAGTAAATACAACATTTTGCAAGTGATGGAAAGTTGTTATGTTGTCTTCAAGCTTGTACCATGTTGAAGCTTAACATTTGTCTGAAATGGGCAGATCAGTCTTTCAAATCATACACACTGTAGAAGAGGAACAAATGTGTGTGTGTGTGTGTGATTTTGTCGACTCTGAATGCAGGAGCATGCATGCAGGTAACTCTGCATATGCAATATTGACGTGTTTTTACATAGGAACAATTTCTGGCCATGAAACACATGGTACCAGCTGCCTGTGTTTATCCTACACAGCGTTTGGCCTTGAGCATCCTCTGGACCTTACGTGTCCCTATGTCCTTCGAACATGGTAGTTCATATTATATTTATTTGCCAAAGCCAAAGTGTCTAAAATGAGCTAAGGGCTGACTTCCAATAGAAGTGTGTGGTCTTCTAGTGAGGAGCTGAAAGTTGATATGCTGCGCCCTGATTTACACAGCAGGGGCGTGGGTGAGTGCAAGCCTGTGGCACAAGCTGGAGGACTATGTAGAAAGAATGGAGCCAAACCAGGTGCAGCCTTGTCCATGCCACCTATGGGAAGTTGTTACTGATGTTTTTGGGCAACTTCTTAGAGAGTGCTGAGGTAAAACTGTGCAGGGGATCCAAGCACACTGACAGTTAAGCAGGGTGAATGATCAGAGATGCACATAGCTGTTCATACATTTAAAAAGATGTACCTATTTCATGTCTGTCTTTTCCAGGAGGTTTCATTTTAATTTGTGTGTATGAATGTTAAGAAAACTAGAATTTTCCTTCTTTTTTTAAAGGTGATTTTTGTACAAAAATGGGCTATGTGTGCACATGGATGTCTAAGGTTTTGTCTTTCTTCCTTCTTCCTTGACTTCAGACAATTGTGGATATTATTTTAAATAGAGCTGGTTGGGAGATGGACTTTCCAGTTAGAAATTTTTGATGGAGACATTTCTTGTCCTGAATAAAGGGGACACATACAAACACAAATCTTAACCTCACTATTTTTCACAGATCATTTCATCAGTATTTTATTTTAACATAATCCTCCACTGGAATCTTTAGGTGTTTAAAATAATATCCTCTTGGCCCTGAAACCATTCAGGGTCCTGGTACCCTTGTACAGCAGTGCTTAGCCAAAGAGGCGTGGAAAAAAATGTTCTGGAAATTCTTAGAGATGATGACCTAAAATGCCTGTGAGATCCAGCATCCTGAATAAAATAGATCTGTGAGGTAACTAGGCATCAAAAGACCTGGCATCTTTCTCAGGCATATTGTCAAGGAACAAGAGAGAAACCCAGGGACACATGGGTACCGCCAGAAATGTCTCAAATTTGCATGTTTCCACAGGATGTTTTCAATTTTGTGATTCAGTTTCCCAGAGCAAAAATGTCATGCTAGGAATAATTTTGACTTTAGCTGATCTGTGAATTGCCTCTTTGCCAATGAAACACTTCTGTTGCAGTACAACTGGCTTATAGAATCCTAAGAGGCTTTCTGTGTTTCTGCCTTTTCCCACCTTCTCCATCTTCACCATCTTGCTCAGTATGCATATGTGATATGATAATAAATGTGCAGCTCTTGCATTCACATAATAGTTCATTTGCCTTGGGATTTAACAGGGGTAAAGGTGCAAACACAAGTATTCAGCTCACTTTGCCTCATCAGTATGGCAAAGAAGTGTTGAAAAGTCACACTAATTTTGATGTTCTAATTATGTGTTTTCTCATGTTCATGCAGTCAATCCAAATCTGCCTTATTACGAGGTTTTTTTCTGGGGCTTATAAGTCTAGACTTTCCCTTTTTTTCCCTTTTGTTATTCAAATAAACAGCCAGGGTATTTTATGGAATTCTTCCCCTTTATTAAATCCTGCTGCTTTGCACACTATTTGTTTCCGTCTTGAGGTGAATCAGTGGAAATTAACTTGTGTTTTCTCTAGTAGAAAACTACAGGCGTCATACTTCAATTTACAAGTATCTTGTACCTTACTGTACTTACTATACTTATTTCAGTGGGCCTGATGGTAAAGTGAGTGCCATGGTCACAAGTGAAAAATTATGGCAGAAATAGGGCCAATAATATTTTAAACACAGATTTATATTTCAGGCAGTGTTTTATTAATGTGTGTCAAAAAAAATTGATTACCAAGATTCTGAATGTCTTTAATTACTAGCCTTGGTATAACACTCACTGCCCAGTGTAACTGGGTTGGATTAAATACTGGGGAAGTCAGCTGACTGAATTTGCGGGTTTTTGTTGGTTTTAAATGCTTGGTAAGGGAGTAAATGGGAAGATAAGGCTGGAGTGGGAGGTAGGGAGCAGTCTGCGGCCAAAGCCACTGCCTTGGCCACAGCAGAGAATTGTTGCAGTCTGTGGGGGCCAGGTGGCTGCTCCTGGACAGGTCTGGAAAAACACACTGCACACCAATGGAGAGCAGCTTCCAGCAGGGTGAGACCTGTCCTAGTGAATTGTGTAAAGTAGAGGCTTCTGAAGCTTTTTAAAATTAAGTACTAACACATGGCTTTTCAAAACTTCTGCTTCAACTGGAAGAAAAGAAATACTGTTCAGGCATTTCCCAGTTTGCGCCTGACACTTCTTTGACAGGGATCCTCCTGTGCTTAAGGAGCCCTTGCCCGAACCTTCCCAGGAGAAATGATAGCCATCTATCACACCACGTAGAGACTTTTACATTTCTTCTTGTTAGGCAGATGTTTCATTTGAATTTCACTTCACTAGTAATGCAGTTGTTAGATGTACTCTTCAGCTGCTTACTTATAGAGATCTTAAAATGAAAATGCTCAGGAATCCTTATGCAGTAAATCAATATCCCTCTGGACAGGTAAAGGAAAGGAAAGTAAAAGATAAGGTAATAGCCAATGTTTTGTTCAGAGAAATATGCATGAGGTATGTTACTCTATTTCTCATGTTATTTTAAATGATGTTTAATCTGTTGACTCTCCAACTTTTCTATTTCGTACAGTTTTCATTGTAACTTAACCTCTGTTCCCTTTGTGGTCTTAATTAATTCTTAATTTGTTATTTCAAGATATAAAATTAAAAAGAAGGAACATTCATTCTTAATTTATAATGTTTACAGGCCTGGGACTTCACTTCCCTGTTCATTAAACATCTTTTTTTTTCCATGGCCCTTCATTTAAAATGTCTACATCATATGCATCTTAAAACAATGAACAACCATCTCTGAGTTGAGATAGAGTCACCTGGCTTTACAATGAATGGGTGATTATGTGACTTTTAGTAGTACAATTGACATCTGCTAAGCAGCTAAATTAATCACAGATGAGTATGTGCTAGGGTTGCCTTAGGGTGTATTCCAGACCTTCTTCTGTACTTGAGTAGTAATCTGAATTTAAATGGGAGATCTGTCAACTAAAGCTTCTCAGGTAATAAAAAGCACGTAAAGTGTTTACTAAGGGGATCTCAGTAATGTGGGACTGTTTCTAGTCACTTATGAGCCAGAAGAGGCATAACATTGTAGTTTCAGAAGGCTGTAATATCAATTTTATCTGGTATTATAACACTTTACTTGAAACTGCCCCAAACATGGAAAGAGAAATTTCCATTTAGCTGAGATCTTGCTACTTATATCTGGTCTATTAAAGATTAAATATCAACAAAGTTTGAATAAAACCAACCTGCACAGAAGTTAAAAAGGAAGAAATTAATAGATATTCTGAGCCTAAATTAAAAACAAACAAAAATTGAGAAAACACTGCCTAAAGAATGGAGCTTTCCCTACCTGTCAAACAGTGAAGTATACACATTTTTTTCTTTTCCATTGGCAGTTCCATTGAATATACTTAAAAGGCTGGTTATACCTCTGCAAAGCACTTTATACAAGCTATTACCTGGCACAGAAAATAGCACGAGAGTTGCCACTAGTTACTGACTATATCTATCCCTGGTTAAACACTGGCAGCACTCTACTCCGCTCTCATGCCTCAACATGGAGCTGGGCATTTAAAAGCACCTATCTCCTGGAAAGTTCACTTAACTAATTCACCTTGGATATTGCTTTCTATTTTCTCTATTGTTATGGTTTGCAAAAGCCCAATAAAAGTCCTTAACGGCCTTACCTGATATTTTTCTTTGTCTGACTTCCTGAGCAACTTCAGGATATTAGTTCGGTCTAAATGCCAAGTTGAAAGAACTGGCTTTCACGTTGTTCCAACCTGGCCTTTCTGCATCAATCTTTAATCTTTCTGAAGAAAATTTGTAACTGTGGTTGGTAGTCTGGCCTTTTTTTAATTGCTTGATACTCCTGGGAGTCTTTTCTTTTTGTATGTTAT
Organism: Atrichornis clamosus; assembly: GCA_013400975.1. Classification (NCBI taxonomy): domain Eukaryota; kingdom Metazoa; phylum Chordata; class Aves; order Passeriformes; family Menuridae; genus Atrichornis; species Atrichornis clamosus. The sequence goes on from WBMZ01006422.1 coordinate 216,528, forward strand.
CTTTCAACATTCTGTAGCAAAAATGCTCTTCTGCCCTGCTTATGCTTCTGTGCCCCAGGATGGTCAAGGCTCAGTAGGTGCTTAGTCATGTCAGCCTGGAACATTTTGGATTTTCTTGATATATAATTAAATGGATTTGCTTTGGTCTCCATTGCTTTCTGAGTAAGTTCAGGATGTTAATTCAGTCTAAATGTCAAGTTTAAAGAAATACAATTCCAGCCTGCCGAATCGTCTTGTTAACTCATTCTTGTTTTTACTCTGACCTTTCCTTAGGGAGGTACAGGTATTGCTCGATTAGTTTCAGTCTTTCCAGAAGAATGGTGGAATTTTGTAAGACTACAGCATCTTTTTCTCTCTGAGGTCATAACATTCACACTGTACAGGTTTCATACTGGCTGTAACTATACCTATCCCTACTTACTCGTTGCACTGTGAAGAATTCTTTCATCACAAAACACAGAAATGAAAGTGTTCCTCACAGTGAGCTGTATTTGCAATGTCTGTGTTTAAAAAATGCTGAGTTGAAGAGGGCTGGGCTTGTTAGTGAATCATTGCTAGAGTAGTTTGTATCTTGCCACTAATTGTCCCAGAGGTATTTGCCTTGTTGAAATTGGAATTAGAAGAAATTCTAGAGAATTCTTAAAAATGTCGGTGTTGATTTTTCCTGGCTAAAATTGTCAAAAAAAAAAAAAAAGCATATCCAGAAAAAAACTTAGGCTGTAAAAGAATATTATTCTACTGCCAAGCTCTTCCTTGGAAAATAAAGGACATATTAAACAATTGGAAGTAGTATTAATTTGCAGATTGAGAGAGTGTAACACAGATCTGACCACTTGCCATGTGGAGAATCTCCATCCTTAGGGTGTGACATCCCTAGCATTATTGTTACTGCCCCTTTAGTAGACCTACAGTAAATATCCATGGAAATCGTTAACCAGGAAGTGAGTGCAGTTGATTAGGAAAGCAAGGGACAATGGCCAACAAGAATTGTCTGAAGCAGGAAAGCTGGGAACAACTGGGAACAAGGCGGGTGAGTGGCTTTGTGAGTGGTGTCACAGAACAAGGGTGGGGTGGGCAATACCAGCCATGGTTCTGCTGGAGGAGAAGAACAGTTGGCAAGGCCTGCGGGAGCAGCAGGCGATAACAGCACTGGAGGTGCAGTTGTTTGTGCAGAGAAAAGTAACTCTATCATACATCACATACATGCTCACATAGGTGATGAAGGGCTCTTGGTTACCGCTCTTCAGGGAGATCACAGAGTTAGTCTGAGTAGCTTACTGAAAAATTCAGTTCTCTGTTCAGCAAAATCAAGATAAATAAGACTTTAGAAATTACTAGGAAAGGGATTGAGAGAAACATCCCCAATGGATTTATAGCATTGTATAAACTTGTATATTGCAAGGAGTTGTGGTCATCTCTTTGAAAAGGATATAAGAGAAACAGAAAAGGTGCAAAAAAGGGTAACAAGTGCTATCAGAGCTACCCAAAGCAGTGTGCAGGGTGAGATTAAACAGTGAGAGAACCATCCTTAGAAACTAACATTCAAACATTACCACGTTTCAATTATGATACTACATTTCAGACACTCAAGTCCACCAAGCTGAAATCGCAGATTCCAAGATTATAATATGATCCAAGCTGGATAGGATCCTGGTCTATACAGAGTACCACTGAGATCCCTGCATATATAGATAATGTTTCATATATAGATAATGTTTCAAAAGCAGGGTATTGGCTCTGAATTTCTATGTACAACTCCATAAGTGAGCAAGAGCTGACTGTATCACACCAAGTCCTTCCTTCCCCTTCCCTTACCCTTTTCCTTTTCTCCTCCTTCCCCTCTCCCCTCCCCAATTTTTCCCTCCTATTCTATCCTCTCCTGTCCTTTTCTCTCCTTCTCATTCCTGTTAGTCTCAGCCTACAAGAAGCTTGCTGACAACAATTGTTTTCATCTAAACTAAGGTAGAGCTACCTGATCATGTTTGCTGACTGAACTATTCTAATGGAACTATATCTTTAACCCTTATATTAGATTACTCTTAGATTGCTCCTGAACAGAACCTGCAGGTGTATGAACTGGTGCCTTCTGGGACACAGTCAGTGGTCTCACTGACAGAAGACCATTTTGTCATCTGCTCAACTGCCACTTTACTCTTTTAGGATTTTAACCACTACACAGAAATATTAAAATATGTCAAATAGCCATAATCTAGTTTTAATTCATAATATTCTGCTACTGCACCTTTATGTCTATCTCCTTGGTGTATGTGAGAATACACAGCAAGTAGCTCAAATGAACCATTACAGTGTGATAGTGATTTTTCTGTTTGGATACAAAATTTGGAATCTGTATTGATTGTTTTCAGTTGTCATCAGCACTTCGTGTTCCCCTATAACCCACAAATCTGTACTACCTACAGAAATAATTTATAAAATGCTATCTTTTTTAGCAGCAGCAGAGTAACAGCAATATAGTAATGTGCTTGCTATATTACTCTCCCTCCACAAATGAGAAGCAAATTTGAGGGAAGGCCAATATTATCTAGAAGTAAAGTTTCAAAGCCAGCTATCTTCTATCCCAGTCATCTTCTAAGAGGTTATTGTGGCCTTTTTCTTACCGAAATTGTTTCTTTGCTACAATAACACATTTTTACAGGCTCAGACCTGTCAGGATTCAAAAGAATGAATAGTATAAAAGCCAGGGTAGCCTGATGGCCTATTGGTGTTTTTCAATGTTTTCTTCCAAAGTATGCCTATCAAGGACATGTGTTTTACTTTACATAAGACTGCAGTTCACGTGTAAAACTGAAATGAAGCTTGCCAACTAATGAAGTTTTGCAAAGTTGCATATTTTATTTTTAATGTGTAATCTATTTCTCTTCCCTATCAACACTATAATTCAGCATCAATATACTTTACAATTGTGTGTCAGCAGTATCTGTATCGTGCTCTTTCTGCAGAGAAATGGCAAGGATTTATCTAAGTGTGGTGAAGTTAACACAGCTCATCACTTTTACAAATGCTTAGCTTGCTCCTAGAAATGCCAGTAGGACTCCAGCTGGGCTATTAGTGCTATAAAACTGCCACTTCTTCCCAAAGTGATGATGGTGACTCTATAAAAACAACTGACCTGCCTTTAAGCAAGCTTGGTGAACTTTTTTTCAGTGAAGACCATTGGTGGCCTGCTGCAAAGTCAGCAGGAAATATTCAGTAAGTCCCCACTTCAGGATTGGTCAATGCAAGTGCAGGATTTTGCAAGAGAGAAATCATACAAGGTGAATAAACACAGGCTGGGAATCAGTACAGTCTGAAGGGTCTAATTTGAATAGTGAGTCACACACAATGTGTGGGTTTGGGAACACGACACCTTTGCAAACAGAATAGACCCTATGGTGGGACAGATGAGCAGAGGTGTGGAACACCTGACCTCGGGTGTGCTCTCTTCTGTCTGCTGGTTTTGTTAAACCAAGGTATGCAAACTTTGGAGACAGATATGTGAACTGTTTTCAAAAGTAAAAACACTGCTCCTAAAGAGAAGCAGTTGTGACTCATTGTGCTTGCACACCCTTACACTCATGGAAAGACACAGGGAAACCATTTCTAGAAATTAAGGCCTAGATCAGATGCTACTGAAAGGTTTGTAAGGATGTAAGTGTTGAAATCACGGAGCAGATTGTTCAGGATATGAAATATCTTTCTATTAGACAATAACTTTCAAGCTGATTGGGGAGTACTTGTCCTACATTTAGTGCATACTGGGGAAGGGGGAACGATGGACAACACTAAATCTCTTGAGAATCCTTCCAGCCCTCTGCCTGGAAGATTTTCAGTGCATCAAAATTCATGGAATTCCTAACATTTATTTGCAAATATAGTAAAACAACTTCATCATGTTAACAGGAAATGTATAGTACTAGACTAGTTTACAACAATATGAAAATGAAATTGTAGAAAAGCAGAGAAATCCAGTCCTTTGTCTCCACCAGCTGCTATTTATTTAATGTGCATCTGACAAAGTAATATAAACTTTCTTAATATCAGATTTGTAAATATGTAACAGCTATAATTCAAAACTTTGCTGACTCTCTTATATTTGGCACTTGTTTTAATTTAGTTAGACAATACTTTATGACATGTTTATGATACTTTGTGATGCATGTTTCAGTCTATCTGTTGTGTTAGAAAACATGTACTTCCTTTTCAAATATTATATCCAACTTCAGAAGATAGACAAGGGAAAAAAAATTGGCTTAATCTGGATTGTAAAAATCATGTACACTGGTAAAATCATAACTCAGAGACATCTTACTTAAAAAAACCCATACATATATCTGTTTTGTTATACTCCTTTTGCTCTGTTTGGTAATGATGTTTCTGACTCTGCAATGATGTTTCTGATTCTGCAAGGAAGACATCTAGATGGCTCCACTTTAAGCCATAATTTGGTGTAAAATTGAAATAGAGAAAAAATGTCATTTATATCCCTGTCTCATCTACATGTATCTAGAACTTGCAAGTTTTCAGACATCATTGCTTCCACAGGTCCACATCTTCCATCAGAGAGGTTTGGGGGGTAGAAATTAGAAGTCTGTCAACTAGCACATCCATTTGAGTTGTAAGCATTTGGAAAATTAGAATGTTTTTAAAATCATCTTATTTTTGTTTGTTCAAAATTCTAACAAGGAATAGTATTTAAAGTACAGCTTCCCATCTTTTCTGCATTACATGGGAGCCATAGTGTGTTTTTACCCATGTCATACTGCTTATCACAAGCTTGTGGTCAGAACACATAAATGTTGGATCTTGCATGTCTCAAAGTCAACTGGGCATGGATAATTTCTGGTCACTTCTCTTAGATTGGGCACTCAGGGACTTGTTTTACTTGGCCATTTCTTTCCACGTCATCTTGCTGCCCAACAGCTGCCTCATGCTGTATCTGACACCTTCAAAGTCTTTTCCATTATTTACACCTCTTTTTGTGGTTGAGTCTTGTCACTTTTGGGCATGACATGTCTTACAAAACCTATAAAGACTTCCTAAAAAGGAAGTTTATGGATCTCTGCAAATAGATCCATACTGCCTTTCTTGAAGGCATGATGATCCTGAGCGTCGCAGGCTTGGACGTGTCACTCCCACCCACAGCTTCCTACATCTTGTTTCCATGTGGAGCAATGTCAGGCTGCCCACAGTGAACAGGGTTTCACCCTCTTTAGAGCAGGTTTCTGACAGTGTGTGTTTATTCAGACAGAGGGGTGGAACAAGCCCACTACCTTCCCTTTTAGGTGGGCCTTGGTGTGAAGAAGAATGTTGCTTCGAGGAGATGATCCTCAAGGTTGTGTTTGGGGGGTAGCCAGAGTAAATGTTCCCAGACTGAAGCTGAGATGGTTCTCCTAAAAGGGTGCAAGTGCCAGTAGGAAAAGCAGCTTTACAAAAGGCAGAGTCTCTAATATCAGACTTGAAAAATCTCTATGGAGAAATCACTAGGAAGGGCCACATATTATACATCAGAGGATGGATGCTACTTCCTCCATGTCTAATTACTTATTTTTTCCTTACCTGTTCCCTGATCTTTCTCTCAAAGTTTTTTATGCTATTTTCCCCTCGTAATTCAAATTTTGGTCTAATGCTATGAATATCCCAATTCCAGTAGAACTTTTAACCTAATTCTATAGGGACAGAAATTAAACCTTTAGTAAGAAAAAGGAATTTTGTTGTTGGAGTTTCTTCATTTTGTTTTGTTTTGTTTTTTTAATAACTGTGTTTAATCTAGATAGATCTAAAAATCAGCCAAAGTACCTCATGCTATGGTTATTTAGAATAGTCACTGAAGATACAGCTCCAGACTCAGAAGACAGTTCTGGAGACACTCTGCACCCATCACTCACCTAATGGGAGTTTGGGCATTACAGAGTATTTAATTTGGGCTTCAGTCTTGTTTAGTCCTGGATTATTTTGTGTTTAATCACAAGCACAAACTGCTGCAAAGTCAAAGACTGCCATACAGACTGGTGTATTGAACTCACAAAATTGTAACAAACTTTTAAGTTTCTGCTTATCTTGCCCTTTTATTAATTTAAAACAAATATGAAACTTTACAACCATTTATGTTTTCTAACTGAAAGTCTTAAAATGATATGCAATTTATAGAGGACTGTCTGTAATACACAAGCTATAGAGAAGAAATTTCAATTCCTTTTCTGTGTGCAAAGATAAATAAGTGTTGGTGAACACCAGGCTAGGTACAACTCACTAAGCCAATTCCCCTTGCTTACCCTCTCTGGCATGTCAGAGTGAGGGCTAGAAAGATCTAACTTCTTCAGGTGGAACACAATCCTGGGTACATATCTCCCATGGAAAAAAGTGTGTACACCTGAGCGGGTCTTATTGCTTAAATTTAATTTCTCTAACTTAGCTTCTTACATGAATTTCTACCCCTGATTTGTCATTCTGTGTTGAGAAAAGGATGATATGCTGTAGAGTGGGACTAAACTTCAGGAGGGTGTCAAGGGTCCTGATGAAAGGAGAGGGATTGAAATCTTCTAGCCTTTGTGGGGTTGGGTTTGTTTTATTTTGTTTTGTTTTTTTCTGAGTACACCTGTGCCATGGTAAGCGTATAATAATTTAAGGCAAAGGGTCTGGAAGAGAATGTTTCCAGCCCTGTGTCAGCATAGTTGCTATATTTTTAAAGATGCCAATGAGATGAGAGCTTTGAAAACACTTTGTATTTATATTCTGTGTAGGGTCTATAGGATTTGACAGTCAGATCCAAGCACATCCATTAGGCTTATTTAAATATAAATAGCTACATGTCAAAGGCATACTCACACGTCCTTAATGATGCCTTGCTTTATGTCAGTAGAAATTTTTAGGGGACTAGGAGGGGATCCCTCAGTAAAGTGTGGGAAAGCTCGTCCTCTTTCCAGGAGAAAGGGTAACTGTGGTTAGGTACTAAAAGATTGATGATGCCTGAGAGACTTAATCATCTAATTTCACTGTAAGGAGAGCAGCTACCAATCCAAAGGAAAGCCAAGGTTGAGTTCTCACCCACGTGTGCTAGCCTGGTGAAAAGTAGCATTAAATGAGAGTGAGAGCTTACATACCTGCAAAAATGGATCTAGGGGAATAGCTAAGCTCCATTTTCAGGGGAAACATTAACCTGACACTTTTTTTTTTTTTTTTTTTTAGTTTATGCCTTGGATTCAGAGAAAGTATAGGTATTTAGTGTAGAAAAGGTTTTTGTTAATCTAATTCAAAAGGTAAAGACTGTGGTGAGTAATATTTGCACCCTAACTTGTTTCTTCCTAGCTTTCTTCTCCAACCTTGGATGACTCCTGTGTATAACTTTTCGCACAGCTATGGATATGTGTGTGTGTGTGTGTGTGTGTGTGTAAATAATGTATAATGTGTGTATATAAGTGCAACATATAGAATATGTGGTACATCTTTGCATATATACAAATATATATATATATGTTCATACACACATGGCCTTTTTCAGTGAGAAGGGGGAAGTCATAAACCAAGCTACACCTGAAGGATGGGGAGAAAGTTGTAATGTGTTCTGATTCCAGCAGACTAATTTTTCCAATCTTAGCTGATACTGACTCTGACTCTTACATTTTGTCCTAGCCAATTACAACAGACAGCTGTTATTTCCTTCTTTAGATATATCATTATAGATACACAAATTTCAAAATGGGTTTTTTTGTCATCTTTGATTGAAAACATTTTTCTGTTAGGTTCAGGCCAACGTGGACTCCATTTTCTTTGTAGATGGTAGCATATTGTTGCTTAGCACCAAGTAATTTAGAAAGTAAGATGGAAAAAAGCCTTATACCTGTCAGTTCATCTCTTTTTTAAGTGTTCATCTGTATTAGTGATATTGCATATGCACCTTCTGCATTTTGCTGTCCCCGGCAGAAAATACACAGAAACCAAGAAGGAATTAATGTCTGACATTTTCCCTTCCTACTTCAGAAATTCTTCACTGCAAACTACACCAAAGTTAGCTTCAATTTTTCTTTCATTTTTCCTTTCCCTTAATTTCAGCTGGTCTCTTCAGTCAGTCAGACCTTGCAAAAGTTTTTAGATCAACAACAAAAACCCTAACCCAAACCAGAAATTAGTTATTAAATTGTTGGTTAACAATATCATTTGTTGGCAAGCTTTTCCAAAAGAGGAATATTAAACTAAATTACTGGCTTGTTTTTCTAAAAGTGATCTCTGAATATGATCTCTTCCACCTTTATAATAACAAGTTGTGTTGCAGAGCAGCAACACGTGTAGCAATATTAAAATACAGGTTCACATCTTTCTTGTGTTGAGGTCCCCAGAGATGGGAGCAGCATTCCAGGTGGGCTCTCATGAGGGCAGAGTAGCGGGGCAGAATCACCTCTCCTGACCTGCTGCCCACTCCACTTTTGATGCAGCCCAGGATGTGTTTGGGCCTCCTGGGCTGTGAACGCACATTGCCTTCTCATGTCCAGCTCTTCATCCACCAGAACCCCAAAGTCCTTCTCTGCAGAGATGGCCTCAGTGACTTTTCCCAGTCTGTAGTCATATCTGGGATTGCCTCAATCCATGTGCAGCACCTTGTGCTTGGACTTGGTGAACTTTGTGAACTTTCAAAACTTGGCGTTTTGACAATATTGTCAGTCACACGCTGTGATTCTTGGAGCTGTCCTATGCAAGGGCAGGAGTTGGACTTTGATGATCCTTGCAGGAGTATCTAATGGCCTTCTCTTTCCAAAAGCAAACTGGTAACGTAAATCAAATGATGGTTGTGCATATACACCTTTAATCTTCTCATGCACGCTGATGCTAGAAAATACACAGTAAGTAAAGCAGGTCAGGATAAAACATGAGTTACTAATGATGGGAGTGACACCATAAGCTCCTTGTTTAGTCTGTGAGAATATGTTCACTGTGTTAGTCAAATTGCTGCTAAAAGCCCTTTAGCAAGTGCAATAAAAAAATTCCTGCATCCAAGAGGGTTATAGTATTCCTGAAGTCCACAATAGAACTTTGCTGATTTTAGCAGCAATAGCAGTTTTGCTTCAAGGGCAATGTACAAAGCCATGAATTTTGTATTTAAAGCATCACTTCACCTTGAGGCATTAAGACAGCTAATTCCCATTTCAATAACAAAAATTTACAATAAAGCCAGTCTTCAGCTGTTAAAATATCCTTCCTGTGGACTTAAATTCCTAAACTTAACAGTGGCATTAAAATAATTAGCTTTATGGTCCCTTGTGTGGTTTTGTGCCTTCTGCCTTCTGTATTTGTTGCTATTAACTCATTATGTGGCCCCAGCTGAGCAAAATGCTTGTGTGTGTGCTTAAACCTCAGTTCACTCACTGAACATGTAAGTGTAAATGCTTTGTAGAGAGAAGGCCCATTGTATTCTAAGATGACCCAAAACAGATGTTTCTGTTCAGTCTCTGTTTCCACAGGACAATACATCTCTTTAGTGTTCAATTGCTTAGAACTTAGCCACCTAAATGCTAATAAAGGAGGCTTTTACTTTTTAGGCCAGTGAGGCCTCTTTTTCCAAGACTGTCTATTTTAAACAACAAAGTATTTCATCCACTTAATCTGTATGGTACTAGTTCTGGGGTAGCTCGCACTGAGAAATAGATTACTTGGAGTGTCTGTTTCCTACCACTTTTTAAAGCTTTTCATGCTTTGGACAGGTTTTTGTTGTTCTGGTTTTGGTTTCTTTTTTCTCCTTTTTTTTCTTGTTTTTGCTTGAGGACAGAATCCATAGAGATGGGATAAGAGAAAGTTCACCATAACTGACATTTCAGTCATTGCTTGCAAGGTTTAGTAGAGGTTTATTCATACCAATAAATGGAGACCATTTCTAGAGACCATTTCTGATTTCCTTTTTTTAGAAATGTAACAGCCTGTCTTACTTGACTGGTTCATGAAAGAAGAAGAATGATCTTTTTCCAGCTTTTTCCTCTACTGCAGCTTTTGCATAAAAAGTCTAGATCCCTTCTGTTCCTTTCAAGAAGCTGTAATAGACTACATCTTCAAAGATTGGCAGACTTCCCTCAGATGATTATGAATATTTTATTTGTCTTTGGTTTTGGTGGTACTGCCAAATACTTGATCATGTCAAAACAAGCACTTACAGCTGATACTGAAAGATGCTGGCGGCGACAAACACTGCTGCTCATAAATAGCCTTCTCTTACTGTGCAGTTCTGAAGTAGTCAATTAAACATGGTTATTTTAATTGTAAAAGGCACAAATACAGATCCAGGAATAAGGTATCAGCCATGATGAAAAAAAGCACTTTGTGCCCTGTCTCCATATTGCTTGTTTAGAGTGAGCTACATAAAGGATGTTTACAGCATCCATTGTTTAGATGCACAGAGTACAGTAACTGATACTATTTTCCATCTCAATAAATAGTTGGAGAAGAAGAAAGTGATTTGAAGGACAAAAAATACAAACAGGACCACTGATTTCTAAGATGTTATGATATACATGTCCCCTACTTGAAATGGCTCTGGATACTGAATAGTTTCTCCATCTAGTGGTTAGATGGATGGGATGCCATTTATTCTTCATAGCCTTTCAAGATGTTTACAGCTGAAAATGGGTGCAGTTAAAATAGGAAGGAAATGCTTTATGAGAAAAAGCACATAGCTACATGAAGTAAGGAGGAGAGACTAGTGTAAATGCAAAAAAGAAAACATGGGGGAATTCAATGAAAACAGTCAGGTTAGATCTTCAACATTGAAGCTTCCCCTTCTTAATAGCTAAGTTTAGCCCAGCTCCCTTGCCTTACATATATAAAAAAACCCAGTTTGACCTTGGGTGATGGGAATATGATGGGGTGACTGGATATGTGCCTCTGGCACTGTGGACTTTACCTCACAACCTCTGTGTACAACCATCCCTTAGGTCTTTCCTGGCACTTGTGCCTTCTAAGTAGATGAAGCACCACCAGTATTCCCTTGGTCCCACAACAGTCCAGATAAATCCAAAGGGAGTTCAGCAACAGGCTGCAGTAGATCACACTTTGGTTCTGGGGCATAGGAAGGGTGAGGCTGTCCCCTTGGCAGGGCACTGCCCAGGGCTCTTCTCCATACGAAGCCATGTGATGGCTAAGAAAAATACTTAAAGCAGTAAATCCCTCCCTGGAGACAAGTAGCTGCTGTCTTCTTTTGTCTGGGCTGGAAAGCTCCAGTGTTTAGCCTGAAAAAAAGCCTATGGACTCAGCTGTGGTTGCTGCCTGGCTGCTCCCTCCAGGAACAGGCTGACTGAAACAGTTGACTTGGACAGTCTGGATGTCTGGTGAGGTCTGGACTGACACCTGCATGCCTAAATTGGGTAACCAGAACCCATTACCTTAAAAACATTGGCCCATAGTCCTATTATTATTCCCCATGCCATTGTACAACAGTGTTCATGTGTTTGGAATGTTGACTACCCTTCTTCAAGGAAAAGGAGAGACCCATTCTCTTTCCTCTTTTAAGGAAAGGACAGACCGTTCTCTTTAGAGGAAGTCAAGCTTCCTCTAGGTCATGCCTTTTTCCCAGGTCCTTGTGACAGGCCCACACATTTGCCTGCATCCAATTTGAGGCTGTTGTCTCTGAGGTTCCTTGCAGAGTACCTGCCACAGCAGATATTTGGAGTTCTTTTCTTGAACCTCCAAACAAACAGTTTCTACAGTTACAGAAAAAGCTCTTTACATCTTTTTTTACTAGCCCCCTCCATATCCATGTTGTAAGCTCCCCTTGTCATTGGTTTGTGACCACTCCAGACTTTGACCAGTGCTGTTGAACTTCTCTAAGCTCTGCTTAGAGCCCCTCAGTTTCCCCTTTTCTACAGTGTGAAATAGCAGTGCAGCCCATCACTTGTGGGCGATGTACCTGCTACATCTTGTCAGCTGTTAGGGAAGAGGATGGAGCTTTTGAGGTCAAACAATCAGTGTGTGACTTGGGCTGATTCTGAGGACACTTCTACCACTCCCAGGCTCCTCACCGTGGCTTCTCCCACACTCTGAGGCCTGTCACATCTAATGTACATGCTCAGCACACTGCACTAGCCATCTGAATAGTGGTGCCTTGTGTGTCAGATTGGCTGGAAAAAGCAGTGCTGGGGATGTATGTGAGATGCAGGGTGGCTACAGGGCAAATCCTGAGCAGAGCTAATTGTGCCAGTGTTACGCTCAATGCCTGAGATTAGAAAAGCTTGCCTGTCACTGCCTGCAGCTGAGTTCTGAAAAAACAAAACACTTCTGCTACTTCCCAGGATGAAAGTAGGGGAGAAACACTCTTTTCTCATTAAAACCCCCTCAGCAACCAATCCCCCAAACATCTTTTCCTTAAATTTAGTGCTTTCCCAATATTTATACTACCAAATTTGGCAGGAGATGATCTTTGTCCCGGAGAAAACAGCTGAGTTTACAGCAAAGACGTATGTTTTCCAGACATCTTACATAAGTACAATCTGATCCCAATGGACAAGTATTTCTTGTGCTATTTCAAAATGTGGTTTAGATCTTCTATGTGTTTTAAATTTATATACCCGATATGTTCACATTTAGATTAAGCTTTTCAAGCTCAGCTATTCTAGAGTATTATTTGAATTTATCTTTTCTTATCACTATCTGATGCTCTTCTATCAGGTGGATATCCAGGGAGGCATTGACTACTGAAACTACAGTGTTGCAACTGCATTAAATTTTCCAGTAATTTTAAAATAACAGATAGAATTACTTTAATGTTAAAATGTCTACTGCTTTTTCACCTGCAGAAGTGTAATCTTTCTGTAGGTTACACGAACTCAAGCTATATTTTGCTGGAGGCACCTATAAACAATCCTTAAACACCTTCTGAAGCTGCAATGAAACCAAGAGTGTGTGGATAAATATAGCACATGATTTCAAAACTTCCCTTCCTAAGGAAACAAGCTAAAGATGTGGCAGTGGAAGGATACGTGCCAAAATCACACCCATAGTCACTCTGCTTTTAGACATCTTTCTTTCCTTTACTTATGATCTATATTTTGTCTGTGCAGAGGGTAAATTCTTGCAAACTCTTCAAGACAGAGATAGTCTCTAAACACAGAGCAAAAATGTGTTGGCTGATGTTTCTGTGTTTATTGAAGATCTTTAGCTGTGGATGCCATGGCTAACTCGGGCTTTGCATTCCTGGGTTAATCTTTAACTTGTAGCATAGCTGCAGATCACAGAGAAATTTCCCATTAATAATGAAAAATTTAGTTTAAATAGGCAATACAGTATTAGACCATTATCTATTATTTACCCTGTTTGCAAGCCAAAGTAATTATGAAATAAACAGATTCCATTCTTAAAAATTAGTCCCAAGTCTTTTCAGAAAGGTTAGATTTTATTTTGTAATTGCCTTCTTGCAGAAAATCATTAAAAAACTTGACAGGAAAGATACTTACTCTTTTTGGGCAGACTACGTTTGTGTGTGTTTTTTTTCACAGGAACATTTCCACTGAAAGTCCAGATAGAAACAACCACTCTAAAAGCCTAGAGCCATGATTAACAAAAAAGAAACAGTGTAACCATCTCATTTTGCCTTTATATGTACTTTATAAAGTCAATATATATGTTTTCAACTCACAATGTGATACATAAACATATACGTTATTCAGAAAGACTCACACTACAGAGAGGGAGGAAAAGCTCTATTTCCATGGCATGTGCAAAGTATGTGTCAGGCAACAGGAAATGACGTTTGACTGGGGTAGTTGGTGGCTCCCACCTGTAACTATGTTCTATTCATTTACCTGCATCAGCTTAAACCTCGTGATCTCAAACTTTTTATAAATTTGGTTAGGTAAAGTTTGGACGCATTCCACTACAGGGAGCTGCTTTTTTGCTTATTTATGTTTGTAGTTTTACTTGGGCTTAGTTCCCTTGGCAGCAGTTTACCTTCAAGTGCTGCGTTCAAGAGGCAAAAAGACTTAAAGTGGACATAAATCAGCTTTGGCTGAATACAAGACTCAATCAATACAGTTTAAACATTTGAATAGTTCCTGAAGTCCTGCTGGCACATCTAGGTTTGCTAAACACATGCTGGGGTGAAGTTGTGGAATCAACCATAACCTCAGGAGACCAGTGTGCTGAGGCTCCACCTAGAGTCAGCAGAGAGAGACTGTCTCCAAAATTAACCTCCTTGCAGAGTTTGCTTCTCTTTGTTGAATGAAAAGATGCTTAAGGAGACCAGTCTTCTACTCTGGAGCTAATATTCCTGAATGTGTCCCTAGAACTTTTAAATAATCTCTATAAAATGAGGCTAAGTACCCAAACTTGATCTATTCCTCACCCAATCTTATGCTGACATCCATGGGCTTTGAAACAAACTTAATGGCCAACTCACAGAGCTACTGCATGGGAATCTTGCTTTTGAATAATGCTTGTGTATAGCACTGAATGTGCATTTTGTGTAGGGAATGAAACTTGTCCCTCACTGTTATCACAAATGCACTCAGCTGCACAAACACACTGGAAAGAGCATGCTGTAGTTGTCTGCAGAAAAATGCATTCACACTAAGTCTTAAAAACAAAAGTTGGCTGTTGCTTTTATATTTAACCTTTATCTTAGAGCTCTAGACTCCAAAAGGGCATGATGCTTCAGTCCAGGAGCCAGAGGGCCAGCTGAGGCCTTATCTAGTCTTGAAAAGATCCAAGGACAGAGGTACTAAGCACAGTGCTAGTGCTGCTCTGCTATTTCCACAGAAAATACTTCTGGCACTTCAGTTGTGCTTTGTAACGCTTCTTCATCTCAAGCAAGTTCTGTGTACTGGAATAATTGAGTGTATTTGCACAAAATGCCATACTTGAAAAGTAATTGCAGATGGCCTAACAGTTGTTAAGGACTAGATGCTAACTTTGTCACCTTTCTGCATTTGGTCTGAGCTCCGCTGGTACTCTGGTTTATGCTGGCATGCAGTGTGGTCTCTGCAGGGCTGCCCCTAGTGCATAATGAGGAAAGTCTTCCCACTGCATTCAACTTCTGGGTTTGCATTTGTTTTGCTTCAGTGTTGACTGTCATTGCTGATACAAGACCAATAGTCCCAAATTTTTAATGCAGTTAATCCAACAGCTACGAATCTTAAATATAATCTTCTTTCACCTTTTCCTAGGTTGGAAAAATCCACAAGAATGCTGCCCGCAAAAGAGAATACCGCGTACTGTTCATGGTGATCACTACAGTTGTCTGTTATCTGGTGTGCTGGATTCCATATGGGGTTATAGCATTGCTTGCAACATTTGGTAAGCCAGGTGTTGTGACTCCAGTTACAAGCATCATACCTTCCATCCTAGCAAAAAGCAGCACTGTTTGCAATCCCATTATCTACATACTTATGAATAAACAGGTAAGACATATATTACTTTTAAACTGCATTTTCTTCAGGGTCTATTAGACATTCTTGACCATTGTGACTACTAGTCCTATAAATGTATCTTCACAAGAAGGACATTCAAAGCTTGTCCAAACAATACTACTGGAGTCTTGGGGTGGAAGTGTTTGCAAACAACAACATATTGCTAGACACGAAGAACATAAAGCATCTGCTTATTGAAATTGCTTGTATTCTTCTGAGGGCACAGTGGGTATTAATTCGTATACTTCAGTGTTAGTTGCCAAAGGTATTTACAAGAAGAACACTCAAACATTTGGCAGAGTTGAGGATTGGGGGAAAAGATGGTGAAGAAGACAAAGGGATTTCATGACCTTGAAAACAAAATAAAGGAGACCATTTGCAAATACCATTTTCATGATGGGTCCCCTTGAAACCAAATGATCATTGCAGTTACTGTTTTTGTGGACATCTACATCCTTACTGTTAAACTCCCAGTTCAGTTACATGCCAAAAGAGATGAATTTTGTCTCATGAGGACCAAGGCAAATTCTAAAATGCTTAGATCTGGGTCAGGTCCCTCATTCCTGTAAATGGCATTTTCAGTACTCAAAAGCAAGCTTTCTAATGTTTCTGAATTGACAGTTCTGACTCTGAAGTTTGATAATGGCAGATCTGGAAGTTTAAAACTGTTTTGCAGTAGGAAATCAGAAATTATGCATAGTTTATGAAAACACCTTATTTTTTTGCAGTACATTACATGTTAGAGGCTATTCTCAGTTTTCTTTCTTCATTATGTCCATTACATTATTGCAGAGCAAAGAAACACCCTTTATCTTTTCTTGCTCAGTGTAAGATGGAGCCCACCATTAGTATCTAACAACAGCAGCACTATATTATTATGGGTCTGAGACAAGGTGTCCCGGTTTGAGACAATACAAGGAGGAAAATGCTCTTCCTGGGGGAGGGTAGACTATTAACAACCCCTCCCCCACCAGGTCCAGACAAACAAACAAACAAACAAACAAACCTGCCCTAGTCCCGGAGCTGGGAGTGTCTGTGTCTGTCCTTGAAAATTCCTGGATTCAGATCAGAGGCATAGAATTCATGTTTAGTATAAGGCAGGTGATATGAGATAAACCGGTATCATACAGTCACACCAAGACACAAGGGAAGAGTCGAATGTAACAGCCAAATATATTCCAGTTTTGCCGCAGCCTGAGATCATTCTTGGCCTGCTTCATCTAACCTAAAGTTCTTAAACAACAAAAGAATCTACTCTTGGAGTTTGAGGGAAAGATCTCAAGCAAGCTATGAAACTTCCCTGAAATCAGAAGGAAAAGGTACTGTTGCCTTCCCCAAAATCAGGACTTCATTTCCAATGTCTAATTTGAGCTGACAAACAAATTTGAGTGTTCAAACAAATGGAATGCTCCATTTGAAGAGTGTTAATGCTGAAGTAAACCATAATTTTTTCTCCTTGCCCTTGCCTTTTACAAGTGTTATTGAACATTCTCAACAGCAGCATCTGTCTTGTTTCTTTATTCTCTCAGCTCTCTGACTGAGGTCCTTGACTGCCGTGAGATCATCTGATTGCACTGTGATCACTGGAGCAGGCTGTATAACACTGATGGCAGTCAGGTCATGTCAGCACTGTCTTTACACATGGAGACGTGATGATCCACCCTGAACGGGAGGAACTTGGTCAGATTCAGGATAAATGCTCTTTACTAATAAAACCAAAATGATACTCATGTTCAGCATTAACCTGCAGCTCTCCTCTGCTGTGTCACTGTGTTAGCAGTGAAAAGAATAGGTTTTAAATGACACTGAGGAATGTGCTTTACTCAGAAAGGATGAAACACATCCCTTCATCTGCTCGCCTTCTTTTCAGAACAGGAACAATAGTAGCACCCCCATCCAATGTGTCACTGCTGTTCTTGGCACCTCTGTAGTAGTTCTCACTCTTTCTTGTAAATGTAATACCTCAGGAAAAGAAGTTAATCTTCCCAGCACTCGGTTTTCCTGGTCTTCATGCTTAGCTGAGAATTGTCACAGGAGGCTGGTGCCTCCCAACACAGAAATTATCCGGCCTGCATTTTTCACAGTCCTCTCTTTGCAGATGTGAGGTACCACAGTAGGCTGTTTACTCCTGCATCTTATAAATACACAGAACATACAGCCTAATTTTTAGCTCTCTATTCATAAGCCTTTTTGCTCTGGGAAATGCCCTGAAGATTGCAAAATGGCATTGATTGACTGCAACTGTGGTGTTAGCTTCCAGCTATCATAAATCTCTCGGATCCATCAGCCTCTGAGTCAGCCTTAAAACTCATCCTGCAGAGCACATCATTAAATTAAGTCTCAAGCAGTCCCTGAGTCACTTTCATGGTCCTGGAACTCCAGAGAAAGAGTTTTTTCTTTGGCATTGCCTACTGCACTGACCTGAGGTGATAAATGAGGAAAATAGTGAATTTCTTCCCAGCTGCAGGAACTCCCTCAGGTGGGATGGCATGAGGTGCCCTGCTGTCCCTCCTCTGTTGTCCTCCAGGAGAAGTGGTGCACTGTTTAAGATGGACTGCATGCCAGGCAGACATCACGCTTCATGGACAAAACTGTAAAGCACTGAACTGCCTGAGACCAAATGATGCTGGGCTGAAGCTAGAGGAGACAGTAGAGGAGACTCCATTTTCCCCGTTCTCTCTTTATGGAAGGTTCTTTTGTCTCTTGGCAACATGAGCGGGTGTGTCTGGGGCAGCTCTCTCCAAAGGTCAGACCCCAAAAAGGCAGCACACAGACAAGTGAGCTGGGCAAGGTCAGTATGCTCATGTTTTCAGTGCCTCAGTCCTTTATAATCATACAGTTAATGTAGTTGTGCTTTGTTTCATCTCCTCTTACCTCTCTCAGTGTCTATTCCTATCACACATCCCTGTCAAGTTCCCATTGTTCAAACTTCCACTCATGCAGCCACCCCAAACAGATTTTTAATGACAGCTTCAACTACTTTCCTTTCACCATGGTGGGGCTGACAGAAACCTGCTCTTTCACATGTTACATGCAAGCAAGCATTAAACATTCACCCAAGAGATATGGAGTTTCCCTGTAGCCATGGGCTTGCTGCTGAGAAGGTGAGCACTGGGAGCATCCTGCTTTCATGTGTTCCATAGGACAGCACAGGAACCCCACATGGAATAGCTGTCTGGCTGGTATAACTGTGCATGAGGACATACTGCACTGAGTACCAGGGATTATTAGCTGAATAACCTAATGGTGTAGCAGCTTCAGAAGTTAACCTTGTTTTACATACCAGAAATTCATTTTTTATTTATGTAGAAGCCAAGATATTAAAAATGAGTGCTTCAGAAGGTAGGCTATGGATGGCTGTGGATGAGGTAACAGTGAGATTGAGTTAACCTGAACTCGCTACTTCACATAATTTGAAATCAGCACTCAGATAAAATAGAAATTTGTTGCATTGTTAGTGACAGCCAAATTGAAATCAAATTTAAACCTGTATCACTCATAGATATATAGAACCAATCATTTGAAAACCACTGATCAGATTACAAGTCACAATCTTTGTTGATGTAAGATAGCCTTGCTCCACTGCAGCTCACGAGATTTAAACTAATTACTGTCACATTTTTAGTCACTCAGGTAGTGTACCTAAGTCTCCCTGGACTACTGAAACTCAGGCTAGCATATCTAATACTGTTTTGGATATTACAACTGAGGAAAAAGTCCACCCAAATCATGTGATCAGCAATGTGCTATTTCCTGTGTTAGAAAGTGACTCTGAGCAATATAAAGAGGGAGAGTGTGAGGGAAGGGATGTATCAGATGTGAGTATAAGTCCCTGATTAGTGATTTGATTTCTAGTGTCTGTCTTCTTGTATTAAAATCATCACACTTCTAAAAAATGAGTGACCCTGTCATTTTCCACAAGGATCTTGAGAAGTGATGCTGAAAAGAATACACAGACTTCCTTGAAAGTCATTAATACTGTGACCTTTACAAATTTATCATGTAATGGGGGGTGAGGGAAACATAAAGTAGAAAGAATGAAAAAACTAAGCCAAGTACAAACATTTTTTTTTTTTCCTGATGAGATTTGAAAAATAATAATGTACTTAAAGAGTGTACATCAGACACCTCCCAGGCACCTCCACTGTGGCTCTGATGGTTCCCAGGAAGCTATACCAGCACCGCCCTCCTCCCACCTAACGAGTGGCTTGCTACTCGGGCCACTCCCTCTTCCAGGACCTTCGGGGAACCCCCCAGTTGCCAGATGAAGAACAAAGAGTCCTTCTCACCTTAATAATAATCTATTTGTTCTCTATAGATGCATTTTTCTAGTGACCCTTTTCAGTCCTTCTTGATCTTGCCTTACGCAGTGGGCAGGGAGAAATGCATACGCACTTTGAAAAAGAGAGATACACACGGTGAAAAAAGAATAACCTTAACATTTCTCCACTAGTTGTTAGAACAGCTATATTTTCAGTCATTTTTCATGTGGTATTATGTAGTTTCCAGTATTTCCAACAAAAGGTAATGGCTCATTTTTAAAGCTGGAGGAATATGTGAGTAAGTTATCACTATTTTTTAAGCTGCTCATTTTCACACTTGGAAAACTAAGGTATTCAGGCTGCACAAGGACACAAAACTGCAGACCCAGAAAAACAGTATACGATGCAGGGATAATTGTTCCAAATCTCATTTTATACATAAATTAGAACAAACATATTAAGTCCTGAAAAGAGACCTTTTTTGCTTAGTTCAAACTTTTGAGAGGTTTGTGGACTTACCATAAGATTTATTATCTTGTTATAATTTTTCATTAAAGTTCACATAGATGTCAATACTTGTGATCTGTTTTTTTCATCTCTTCACTGGTAGCTAAGCTGACTTTGACTAATTAATAGTTCAAGCTCTTAAGTTGAAAATAGGTCAAGTCAAAATGATCTCTTACTGCAGAATACTCTTAAGTATAATACTGTAGTACAGCTCAGAAATGTTTTGACTTTCTTTCCCTGCCAACATGTAGTGTTATGACTTTTTAAAGTTGAGGGGTAAAGAGAAGAAAGGTCTCAAGGGCACCTTTCCTACTGTCATAATGTATAATTGCATTTCGCACAGTAAGGAAGTTCAAAATTACTTTAGGAATTTCTCTTGCAGCTCATGACAAAAGGATCGGTTCAGGTAAATAACTTGGGCATTTAACTAGGGTCCCAAGCAGCCCCAGCCAGCCTTCATGCTGCCCCAGGCTACATCCTTGATATAACCTGTCTGTGTTGACATGAGCTTAGCCTTGTCTTGCCTGTCTTGTGGATGCTCTCTGGGGACTGGACTGGCTGCAACATCACAGAAGGGTTTAGAACTTTCTTCTTTTAGGTCCAGAGCAAAAGTAGGAAGCAAGCATCCAGACCACCTCTCATGCAAGCCAAATACTGAATAAAATTGAAAACTAATACACATGAATGAACAGAAACACAGGATAAGCGCATGTGTTTTAGGCTATATAATGATTTTCAATTTATGGTTAGGGAATGCATTAATGGAAATGACATCCAGTTAAAACATCCTCCTTCTGGAAGACACAAAAAATGAAGGGCAGCCACATCTCTTTATATATTTTAAACAGTATCCAATACATTGATGTCTGTTCCTATATTGCTCTTTTCATAGCACTGGAGAAACATGAGGCTTCACAGAATAGGAAAGAGACCTCCACATTAGACAAGGGAAAGGAATGGGTCAAACCACCTGGGGGAAAATGCAGTGAGCAGGGTTTGTAGCAAAGACAATGGAATCCTTTTGTAGTCCATATCCACCCTGCAAAAGAAAATGGGAATATATGAAAGAAGAAGAGAGGAGACTCCAAAGAGAGTGAAGCTCAGGTCAAATTTGAAGGGACAAGGAGTGCAGAGAGAGGGAAGGAGGGTCCAATATTGTTTGGTATCCTCATCGAAGACATAGCAGGATTGCATGCACCCACAGGTGAAACCAAACCAAGTGGTGCCATTGATATGCTTGAGGGAAGGGATGCCATCCAGAGGGACCTCTACAGGCCTGAGGAGTGAGCCTGAGCAAATGCCATGAAGTTCACCAAGTGAAAAATCCTGCACCTGGGTCAGGGCAATCACCACTGCCAATATAGAATGGGGAATAAATGGACTGAGAACAGCCCTGTGGATAAGGACCTGGCAGTACTGGTGGATGAAAAGCTGGCCATGAGCTGGCAATGTGCACTTGCAGCCCAGAAAGCCAACTGTGTCCTGGGCTGCCCCTAAAGCAGCGTGGGCAGCATGGTGAGGGAGGGGATTCTGCCCCTCTACTCCACTCTGGTGAAACACCAGCTGGGCTACCTCATCCAGCTCTGGGGTGCTCAGCACAGGAAAGACATGGCTCTTCAGAAGAGGGCCGTGAAAATGTTCAGAGGGCTGGAAGTCTTCCTCACTGAAGAAAAGCTTGGGAGAGTTCAGGTTGTTCAGCCAGGAGTAGAGAAGGTTCTGAGGAATTGTTGTTGGGCCTCTCAATACTTAAATGGAGCTTATAAGGAAAACAGATGGAGACTTTTCACCACGGTCTATAGTGACAAGAAAAGGGACAATGGTTTTAAACAGAAACAAGGTAGATTTATACTGGATATAAAGAAGAATATATATATTTTTTTTTTATGATGAGGCTTTAAAGGTCCCTTTCAACCAGACCCATTATAACGTTCAATGACATAGAAAGTAATCTTGTCATATAACACACTTAGTAGGTCTTTTCTTGTCTCTTCTACTTATTCTCTAAACCCAGATGGACTAACCTGTTTCTTCAGAGGTTTAAGTGATCAGTGCAACTTAGAATAAGCTCCTAGGCATGCAGGTAAACATTTTGATCTATTTGGACTAGCCAAATTTCAAAACAAAAATATAGCTGTATGTCAGCTTAAGAGGTTATGTCCATTCTAGTGCATTTTTATTGTGATTAGCTTAGAAAAGCAGGATCATTGTCTCGCCTGCCTCCTGACAACCTTGCAGGCAGTGCTGGTCAGTAGAAGGGGTCATAGTCACACTTACCCTAGTGGAGACAGGGAAATAAATCAGTGTTAACTGCAGTGATTGAATGACATGAGATTAACATTGCTTCCTGTTTGAGAGCTAGCAAGGAAACATCTGTAGAAGAGCTGACCTCTAGAATCATTGTCACTATCCAAAAGGCAATAAAAAACCACACTGTTTAGGGATTCAAAGAAATTGTAGGGTTACACATCTCACATTTTCTCCAGTATAGGGAAGACGGCTTCAGTCAAATATTTTGCACTTGCCTATTATGATCAGTCTACCATTGTGCTGGCAGTTTCAGAAGATCATTTACAATCAACTGTTTTTCATACACTTCTGCCTGTAACATTAAACCTGCAGGGTAGTGGGGTAGATAAATGGAAGTTTCCAGTATTCAAAGCTTACTATAGAGTGAGAAAAGTGGTATGTTCACAGCTAAAAAAAAAGGTGTTAGGATTTTCGTAAGCAAGGTCCCTTGGTAGCCTGTTTGCTCTTGCAAGTAGACATCGTAAGAAACTCAACCAAAGTGATATTTCTTTGTTGGCTTCACATGTACATCTGTCCTCAAGGGAGAGTCTGGATGGTCAAGAGCACAGCCAGTTCTAAGAGAAAAACAGGGGGAAAAAAGGATGAAATATTAATGATTGTGCTGTTTCTCACTTGCCATTACCTCAGTGTGATCTAGAAGTTAGGTGAAAGAACTTGGCATTTTGGGTTTTTTTTTCTGAACTGATTTCCAAGCTCGGTCTGTACAGTTATGGTGCTACAAAGGCATTCGTGATGCACAGGTAGTCTGAACTTGAGCTGCTCTTCAAAATGGCATTGCCAAGCCACACTCAATGGATGCCACAGGGTCTTCTGTTGCAGTGGTCTCAGCTGCAATGACAGGTCAGGGATCAGACTGAATTTTAGCCCACACCTTGCTCTGGTTAAGGTCAAGCATTAATTTAGCCTCAGCATTATCTGTTTCAATACTAATGTTTCTGTTTTTCTATAATATGTCTAAGTTTTATAAGTAGGATTCCAGCTATGTATTTGGTACCAGTTGCCATTTCAAAGCAGAATGCAAACATAGGTCAACTGAAGAAAACAGAATGCAACATTCTGTAATGCAAAGCAACGTATTGGATATAAACAAAGAATTTAGTTGCTTTATGAGGACAATCATATTCAACAGTTGAAAAAGAACTGAAAAAGGAAACGTAACCCTGGAGGTGACAGAGCCTTTACTTTTCCTTTCCTGTTCAATAACTGAGTAATCTCTTGTCAAGTGGCAGTGGCATAATACTAAAATTTTATTCAGAGCAGGATATTTTTCTATATATTGTGTCAGTTGAGATTACTTCTCAGAGTTTTACTGGGTGTACCAGGCGTATCTTTGCAGTCATGTATTTTACTAACAATTCAAGTAACAATCATTTCGGATTAGATGGATGGAGAAAAAACAAAGTGAGTATTCCTAGACAGAGAATATTTTTCAGCATTTATGTAACCTCCACTAAACAATTGTTTTAATTGAGTTAAACCTCAGTATCCTTGTAAAGCATATGATTATCATCATCCTTGTCTTACAGCAGGAGACATTTGGGGATTAAAGGTTAGGTTAGTCCTCAAACCCTCAGGGACTTGCTTGGCAATTCTAATTCAAATCTGTAGAACTTTATTTTATGATTTCATCCTGATGTCCTTCTTTCTCCAGGGCAAAAAATCTGCTGTACTCAAAAGAAGCAATGAATGCCACAGCATAGAAAATACAATACAAAACTGTACTGGGCCTGCAATTCATTAGAATACGCTTTTCATTACAAACTGCATCATTTAATGTAATTCAGAAATTTGACTGTGTGCAAATGAAAATAAATTTGAGGTCCGTTGTCTTTTGAAGTAGAAGCTGTTACAGAGCTTTGCTCCTCTGATGTTTAGTATAGTAACAGCTCTCAAACTAAATTTATTTGTAGCCAATTTAGAAACCTCTATTCCTCAAAGAGCCCTTCTTCTTTGGTAGTTGTCTTTTCTTCATACTGGGAGACTATAAACAGATTACTTTCTGTCCCCATGTTGCTAGCATGAATTAGTTTAATTATTTGCATAATCTTATGTTCAAAACAATGATTCAAATCATAACCCTTTTGGTAATCATGTTTGAAACTGTGTATTTCCTCTGGGAAACTTTTTAGGCATTCACTGGATGTTAGTAGAGAACCAACCCCTCAATGTAGTAGGGGTTATTTCTTGTTCCTCTCTTGTTTGCAGTGCTTAACTCTCTTGATTATTATTATCTTCAGAATCTGAACTGAAACCAAGAATATCAGCTCCACAGTGACTTTTTAAATCCCTTTATCTAAATTAGAACCACGTTTTCAGAAATGGGTGTATGGAAATATGAAGGGGTCTGCTATGTAGGGTACAACTATGTAGGGTACAGTGAACACTTTATGGACGACCCTGCTTCAGATGCAATGTTCTAATCCTTTAGGGAAAATAGTTACTCAAGACCTTAGAACTCACAAGGCTTTATAGGACTTCTGTGTTTGCTGGCTTTAGGCCAATAGGAATACACTACAAGGATACAAAGGTTAACAAAAAACGTATATAACTTGTCTTCCTTTTCACCTTCATCACCCTCTCTCACAGCAAGCATCAACTTCAAAAGCAAGGAATTTTTATGTGAGTTGTTAGAAAACAAAAACCAGGCACTTTTGCAGCTTGTTAGTTAATTTCCCAGTAAAGCACTTTCTCAGTGTAAAATGTGTCTTCTTCAATATTAGAAAGCTTTTAATTTTGCCAATTTTATTTTCAGCAGGAAAAAAAAAAAGGACATTGCAGGCCAAGAGGTCTCCATGCTTAAGCCCCTACCCCTTGGTCCCTGTCAAATGTATCTTCAATGAAAAACACTGGATAGGCACTGAAATGTAGCCCAGCCCAGAGATCTAGTTTATATGGGAACAGTCAGAATGAAGTTGAACTATAACTCCATGAAGACATCTACCTGTAATTGGATATTTTGACAGTCTGGGGTTTTGTCTGGAATTTTTTGATAATTTGATTTTGTTTAGTCCAATACAAGAATGAAATTATAGAATAATAAAAAATTCTGTCAGAACAGAAATTCTGCTTTCTCAACCCAATGGGTTCTGTTGTTGCATTACTTACATATAAAACCAAACGACTGTTACCAAAACACAGTCACAAATCAACTCCCTCTTGGTAATTTCTAATTCTGTCTTGGGTAAAATCAATACCTAATTGGCTGCAAACCAAGATAAAGGTTAAAAACAGGAAAGACTTTTTGTTCCCATGCTTTATACCCACCACTCACCACACTGCAGTTCTCACTGCCTGAAAAAGTGTGAGCTCTGTAACAAGTGCCCTCATCCAGCAGTAGAATGCTTCCCTGGCAATTAAGATGTTCTTCTAGCATTCCTGTATCAGAGAAACTCCTGTACCTCATTCATAGCAATTGATGGAAATAACATTTTGGACAACAGAAGCTGTAGCAACAGGGCAGGTGGTATGGAAATCTCGGGGAGGAAGGGGCTTGTAAGAACTTATGTTTTAGCTGAATTTATGGCAGAATTAAATAGTGCTGAGGAACACTTAATAGGTAAAATGCCCAAGAGCTGCTGAAGTTTTTGTATGTGTGTGACTGTTACTAGAATGCAAGAGTGACAAACCCTCAAGCAAAAAGACCCTGAGTAATTCACAAGGGAAGACAGCCAAGGGTATTTTACTACAAAAACAACCTTGTGGAAATAAGGCTTGGAGTTTCCTTGTGCAGGGTTCTAGGTCTCAGCCTTAATGCAACTCTGTAAGGAACATCTGGAAGATCTGTTTTCCCTAAACATGTGCTACACACATAGCTCATAA
Organism: Atrichornis clamosus; assembly: GCA_013400975.1. Taxonomy (NCBI): domain Eukaryota; kingdom Metazoa; phylum Chordata; class Aves; order Passeriformes; family Menuridae; genus Atrichornis; species Atrichornis clamosus. Next base: position 242,800 of record WBMZ01006422.1, read on the forward strand.
CCAACCAAAACAAAGCGAAAAGCCCCAACACAATAAGATCACATTTCTACAAATATTTAATAACGTACGATACTCATAGCAAGACTGAGGCAGAAATATACCAGCATAAACCCATCACAGTCAGCTGAAGTCTTTCCTTTAATCCATTTGGGCTGATCTAGGGTCCATGGCAGGAGAATTGAAAATACAAGAAGACAGTGGGTGAGCAGAACAGCATATTGACTATAACTAAATAAACACATACATTTTTCAAGTGTCAAAACACTTCTTGTTGTTATGCTTTGAACTTTCAGCACAATGGGAGTTATTTCAAAATGACCTAGAATCACTCACCCCATATGATATTGGTAATAGACCCTTCATTTCTCCTCATGAAGTAGAATGTTACTGTAGGGACTGGTAAATTTGCTGCTGCCTCTGTTAGTCAGAGTCCATCAATCACACTGCAAAACCCTAAACAATTTTAATGTACGAAATGGGAACAGAAAACAGAGGCAGAATCCATTTAGTTGCTGTTCACTGAAGTTCTTTGCCTGTTCTTATTCCTCATGTTGCTTTAGGAAACTCTTCTTAAGTTTCTTTGAGGTAGGAGGAATTAACTTCATATACGCCACTCCTATTGTATACTGTATGGGGCTTAGTAGCTCTCTTTAAGGCCAGGGAAGAGCATGTGTGAGATAAATATGACAACTGGTGTGTTCTTCCTGCAGTGATAAACCCACTGAAAGCAACAGTGCTGTCTTAAACCAATGTGCACTGAAGACACAGTAGCATTGTTAATATTTTCTTTCATGTGTAAAACCAATCCCTTTGAAGTTCAGCAGCCATGCTGATTACATTGACGTATGGGCAAAGAAAAGTTTCGTCCTGTTTCCTCTAACAAAATAACCATTCCCCACTTTATGATCCCTTCAGCTTTGATCTCTCACTTTGTTAACTTTATATGAGAGCATGTTTCACGAGGACTTATCTAAAAGAAGCACTTTAAAAGAATTATCTGAATAGCATGCTATAACCATGAAAAAAAGGTAGTATTTCTCAGATATGGTATATGCTCTGTTCTTTCTGCCTTCCTTGCTCTTCTATCATGGACCAACTTTGTTACTATTATTTTGGTAACAGCTTACATGTTTTCTTCTCATCTCTACTTCTTGGGATGCTACAGGTGCTCAGTAAAATGCCTCATGTCCCCAGAGCTACATTCAGCCCTGAGCATTTGTAAATTCTAGATTAAGTCCATCAGATAACTTACAATTTAATTTGCATAGAGGAAAACAAGCACTGGAAGTAACTGAAAAACAACCCAACACTTCCAGAGAGGTATATTGCTAGGGAAGAAAAGTAATGTTGCTTGATCCAGTTGGAAGCATCAGTTAAGGCTCCTGTCCCCTCTACTGAAAAGGCAGGCTCAGAAATAGGTCCAGAGCAGAACTTTTCCCACTTTTCCTTTCTGGTTATCTGGTTGTACATCTGCCTATACCTCTATCCTTTTTATGCTCAGGAGTAGCACCTTATATGAACCTGCCTCCTGGCTCATGTGCCTCATGGGCAGTAAAGCCGGGCCTAGGGGTAGATCTCTGGCACTTTTAGCTTGTCCAAGAGACACATTGCCTTAATTGTTTCTTGCCTTAATTTGACAACATTTTTTCATGCTGTCCCTGTCTTAATCCAAGGTGTAGGTATTTTGGAACAAGAATGCCACCTAGTCTACAAAACATCAGACACCTTTCAAATCATGAACTCTAACTTCTTGAGACATGTTCACATTATGTTTCCTTGAACTGCTATCACTAAACTATGCTCAAAAGATTAAAAAAAAATCTTCTAGATTTACACAAATCAAAAAAATCCAGGATCATCCAAACCTCTTCCATTATCAGCACTCCCCTCCCCACCCCCCCGAGGATCTCACCTGCACAGGAGACATACCTGCTGCACATGGTAACAGCAGTGCAGGATGCAGTCAGTACACCATATCCATCAGTGCTGCAGGAATGAGGGTGGAAAAAACCTACTATTTAGAAGGTGGGACAGCAACATATTTTAATCAGAAAGCTCAGTTGCAGTCAGACAACTGTCTGGGAGCAAGGTAATTAACAGCAGCTGACACAGCCTGGAGTCAGCACTGGTAGTAATTTTCCCCTCTGGCTGCTTCCATAAAATCAAGGCAGCTGTGACGCCTATTGCCTGCCCTCCTGAACCCCTCAGGGTTTCTGGAGTCTTCTCACAAGCATGTAAGGACTTATTGGGACAGTAATTACCCCCACCTGTCAGCATCCTGGGACCAAGAGGGTATTTGATTTGTACTTGTCTATGTGCAGAAACAGGTCACCAGAGGAAATCAGTTCTGCCCATCTGTTATGGTACATCTTCTAGCTGTTACTTTCTATTTTCTGGGTGTCTTTCATAATTCCTTGTCTCTCCCCCTTCCTTCCACTGGACCTCATTCTTTACTTTTATAACTTTTAAGAATCCAGCAGTCACAGCAGCAATGATTCCCCTGTTGATTTGTCACAACCTACTTGTGCTGCCAGTTTTCTCATGGAAACTCAGTCACTATATAACTGCATTATGTTCCCTGTCAGTTGTTAATATTCCATCAAACTAAACAAGCATTTACTTAGCGTATTCCTAGGAAAAAGAAATAACAGGGCGTGCACTTCTTACTTGCCTTGGTTATCAAGGCATGAAGCTTTGGGGTCAGACTATACTTCCACAAAAGTACCACAATTTCTTTGAAGTGGAATAACTTAAGTGGTGTAAGAAAGTAGAACCTAAATATTAAACTCAAGGAAGGACACACATACGGAGTAGACACTGGTAAGTTTTGGGGTGCAGCAGATAAATCCATGTTATTCTGATAAAACAGTCACCCTGGAAATCTGCCACCCTGGAAAGATCAAGATACCAGGAGAGCTAGAGCAGAAGTCCAACCAAACCACAAGTGTTTAAGTTAGTTAGTGCTCTGTTCATCCTCACTGATGTCGTCCCACAGTAAGATACTATTTGATCACTGCTGCAGGTGCAGTTACCTGTGGAAGATGGTGGATGTGATTAAAGTAAAAGACTGGCTCCTCCTCACTTGTCTAGCTGTACTTATCATACAATCGTAGAACAGTTTGGGTTGGAAGGGACCTTTAAACCTTATCTTGTCCAACCTCCCTGCAATGATCAAGGCCATCTTCAATTCAACCAGGTTGCTCACAGTCCCATCCAATCTGACCTTGAATGTTTCCAGGGATGGGGCACCTCCCACCTCTCTGGGCAACCTGTTCCAGTGTTCCACACCTTCACTGTAAAAAGTTCTTCCTTATATCTACTCACAATCTACCCTCTTTTAGGCTAAATCCATTACTTCTTGTCCTATTGCTATAGGGCTAACTAAAAAGCCTGTCCAGCCTTTCTTGTAAACCCACTTTGGGTACTGAAAGGCTGCAATAAGGTCTCCCCTTGTGTATCATGACAGTAATTAACCCCTCAACACTGCCTGTCAGGAGGTGGTGTAATACACAGGATGAGCTGTGTGATTACTGGCTGCCAGGAGTGCACTTGATGGCAATCCAACTTTTATTATTCCAGTTACGTGTAACAAGCTTTATTGTAGGCGTGAACTCAGGCTGAGTCCCTGGGATGAAAACACTGACCAGGACCTCCACTGGCCCAACTCTGGCCACTGTGTAGTTCAAAAACTACCAAAAGCAGCAGTTTGCCTCACATTTAATGTAGGTAAGCAGACTTGTAGTGGTTGAATTACACAGCATTTCATCACAGACTGTGGCAAATTACATTTTCCCTTTGGTAAGCTGCCTTTCATTTTGATTAGCAATTTATTTAAAAGTCTGTTCTTTTCCATTAAAACATAACACTGGATTTCTTGAATGGAAGGCACAGACATTTATCTGAAGTTTACCAGCATTCCAAGTACAGCATCAAGTAATCAGAGTATGACCTCCTTAGAGGGCTTCACTATCACAAGAAATTTACTACCAAATATAGATAGTATGGTGAATATATTCTCCCAGGGAACCCTAGTGCACCTGCCCAGGCACACACGTTCATTTTAGAATAAAACTGGCTTAATAATATTTGCCTCTTTAGTTTGCTATGATACCTCCTTGTCAGACTAGCTGTCCATTTCCATTTGAGGTTTCATTGAAATTGTGGGCAGAACTGACAGGAACCTTCCCTCTTTTGTTCCACCTGCAGTTCAGTGTCATTCATTTAAGGCAGTATGAAAAGACCAGCACTCCTAAACAAATGAAAACAAATGTTTTATTTACAGGAAAAAAATCTGTACACTGTGTATACATAAAAATATACAAAATCATAATAGAAAATATAAAAAGTGTTAAAATGTATACAAACACTGCTTAAAAATGTGACTCCTGTAAAATTTTAAGCTTTGTTATTAGAGTACACATTCATTTAAAAAAATCATCATACAAAATAATTCTCAAAGCTATTAAAAAAGTACACAGTCTATATTTGAATAGTTCAATTACTACATATTTTAAGAGTGATGAGATGATATGAAAAAAAGTAAGGCTTTTACACACAACTCTTATTTCAAGAACAAAATTCTGAATCTGATTGCTAAGCCAGAGAGAAAACATCTGCAGTGTCAAAATTCATTAAGTGATGCAGGTATGCCCAGACATGGGCTACTTTAAATTTCAAACAGTTAAGTCAGGTATCCTCCTTGTGCGTGAGGATAGATTCAGATGCCTTTTAACAGCAGGCTTTTGAATTACTTACTTCAAAGCACAATTTAATTTAAATATGCATCAACTTTAGAGAGCATGAAGGGAAAAATAGTAGCCATTTATTTTTGCAGTCAATGCATTTAATACTCCTTTCATGGTAGATTTGTGTCCCTGTCCAAATGGAATTTTCCATCCTTAAAAACTTCTGAGGAAAAAGGAAATTAAAAACTCCGCTATGGATTGGTCCACATGTGTTTTGAACTCCTGTTTAATTCAATCAGTTTGTAAAATGACTGTGTTCGGTCTGTGCAACCACTGAGTGTAGACTTTGTCCTAATTAAAAAAAAACCCAGCTACCTTGGTTTTCCTGACTTTGGCAAGAGATCTACAGCAACAAGTTCAGAATTTGGATATCTTCACCAAAGAAAGTGTCTTGACCAAAGACAAGCAATGCTGAAATTGAATTTGTACAATAAGAGTGTACATTACAGTGTTTGTATCATCCCTCTCTCTCTCCAAAGGTACATTATTTCTTGTATCACGGTAATTTAACTGAATTTACCACAGTTTCTACAACATAAAACTGCACAGTAAGGTAAAAAAGATATAGTAGTTTAATCCAAGGGATGACTGAGCTATGAGTTTATGCTGAGGTAACCTTGAGAAGTATAGAGGAATGGAACAAAAATGCTTTTTTCTAGCAAAAAGATTTTGGCTCAAAATGAGGCAAGATATTTGGTATTTTTTTCTTGAATGAACAGAAGAATACTTTGATTTAACCATCCAAAACTGCATAAAATGATAGAGCACCGCAAGTCAGAATAGTCACAGAATTCACAGTGGGGAAAAAAGAGCATAATTAAATTCAGCATAAACTCAGCACGTTCCTTAAGCTGCTGCTGTGTTTCTGGTTTGTTTCAGTGAACGTCAGCTGTTGTCCACAGCACCAGGGCACAGAAAGGAGGCTCGACAGTGTTAGAAGGCAACCTGTCCCTACTAGCCAGTAAAACTGTTAATTTAAAGCCTGCAACAAGTGTGAAGGGAGCTCAGGGGCCCAAGAGCAGAGGCAATTGCTTGGCTGATGATGCACCTCACGAGGCACTGGGATTCTTCTCTTGTCTAGGGTGCTGTCCCACTCTGTTAGTGTGTGACAGGCACCTGGGAGAGCTACAAAGCCATGCCTGTATCTTCTCCCAAAATGTCCCATGATCTTGGTAAGAAAATGCACTTCCTTCCACATTGCTGCTTTTAAGATATGTATCTAAAACCAGCACTCTCACCCATTATTTTTAGAAGATATGTGGTTCAGTGTTGTTACACATTCACCATTTAAAATTTACCAAACGTGGTTCTTTGCAAAGATGTCTCTGCTCTTGCAAGGGATGGGGAAATTGCCATTAATGCAAAAACACTTGGTGGGCTCTTATAAAAGCCAGCAATGCCAATGCCACAGAGTGTAAGTAGTGGTGAGGGGAGCACCTCTCCAGGTCCTTTATGCTTCCCCTCTATTTCTGTTACTTCCGCCCTTGCAGCAAGTGGAGGTGAGCCCTCAGTTAGCAGGTCAAACACACTTGCACTTGTGCCAAAAACTGAAGGAGGACAAGACAAGATAGGACAGAAAATGCTCTTTTAAGCAACCACAAGGTGTTTGAGCAGGCAGACCAGTGAGACATCACAGTGGAAACCAGTGTCAGGAAGCCACGCCAGGCTGATTTTTACAGATGGCATCACAGGTTGGTCTTCCTCCTCTGTGAGCAAGTGTTTGCAGCACAGCTCTGCAGCATCTTCTGAGGTGTTGGTGCTACAGCACCCACATTTGCACTTGTGGAAGGAGGACTGACTGTCATATAAGTGAGGACATGGCAAAGAAAAGATCTGGGCTGCGAGGACTTGAATGTGCAGTCCAGTAAATGAAAAATAAACAGTTAATTTTGTAACATCTTGGAGGACCTGGTTCTGCACTGGTATATATTATATAATAATTGTATGTATTAAGTAGGTATGCTTAGCACTTGTTAATGAAACTTTCTAATTTCCCTTGTTCTGTACAGCAACTGTGTTGATTATTTGGACAAATTACTGAAGGAAGAATACTACATAATCCTGCTGTGGGTGATTGCGCAACACAGTTAGTATTTTTCTTCTTTGTAAAAATCAGAGTTAGAAGTTAGTGGTTGCAGGCTAGTCAAAGTGATATTCTTTTTTTTCCCCTGCTTACTGGAAAGTAGCATATTCACTAGTCTTAGCTAAACTCTCTTCTTTTACAGAGATGTCGTAGCTAACCCAGGGTACAGCAGAGAGAGACGTGTTTGATTGCACTGTTCAGGCTTCTTGTGTTTTGCAAACAAGGTACCAAACATATGGAAAAATAGATTAGTTCTATGTAGGCTATCTCCATGCAATTAAATAACAATGTTATTAACTTTAAAAACAGAAGTTGCCACCATACATAACATTAAAAAGAAATTAGTATGTACTATATCCAGAGTCCCAGGCTGTTATGAGTAAAACCTTTTCATTTTGATATATACCAAAATGCCTTATGGACATAACTATCCATACAACACAGAAGTACAGTTATTAGATCATCTGGATGTAATTGCTGTCAACAAGAAGAATCTTAAGATCATCATAAAGTCCAAAAAGAAGGCTAAGTCCTATGTAAGACACATATTCTTCACTTTGAGGAAGAAAAATTATCCTTCCAAAAGATCCTTCCAATAAGGCTTCCCAAAGAGCAGAGTGAGAGAAAAATGATTTTGTGATTATACTTACATTACAATTGAAGATAAAATAGTCATTAATGTTGTTTGCAATTTTGCCTTTCTGGCAAGTCTTTTTGCTTAAGTCAAAACACAAAAACCACTTTCCACCACAACCACTCAGCTGTTCTTTCCCATGCCTCTTTGAGCTGTCTGCTTTTTTACTGAATGGACAGGAGTAGGATATACCTGTGCTATTGTGTACACACATTCCTGCTGAACATACTTTAAAAGAAAAGGTACAGTTGGGTGGGAAAAAACAAAACAAAAAACTGAAAAAGCCCCCCAAACCATTCACCTCCTGCCACTTGGAAAATATGGAAATAATGTTTTAAATATATTAGCAATCAGGCAGACTTTTAGAGGTGCCTTAGAGAATATTCTCCTTCTGTGTTATGAATGAAAATATCAAAACTATCGCCATATGCAATTCACAGACAGGTCTTTTTGCAGGCATTATAGCTTCTCTGGGTTATAGTCTTTCAAATATTAAGTAAAAAATGCTGATATAATCTTCTTTTGTCAGAAAACTCCCTCTACTTTCTTAATAGCAATAACTTGTGAATAAGTGACTTTGACTCAGATAACAACGAAATACCTAATAAATAATGCCTGTATTCCTGAATTCTATCTTTGTTGACAAGAGGTGAGCTCCCTCTACGCTTGCTTTCGGTGTGATGTGTGAGTGCTGCACAGCCTCCCTAGCTTCCTCTGGATGCTCTGTACCTGTGCAGCCCGGGGGAAGGCAGCATTTCCATCTCACACCTTCCTGATTGTCCTTTCAGGGAGAGATTTTCTTCCTAAGTGGGTTACAAATACACTAGTTTTCTCTAAAGAAATGAGACATTTCTCTCTTCCCTCTTCAGTCAGTGTGAGCACGGGAGACTGGCATCAAAGGTACACCCAGTAGTTTAACTGGTTTAGCTGTGTACAGCCATCTCTGGCTGCACTGACTTCAGGGCCACCAAAAGCCCCTGTTCAGCTGGAGGCCTGAAACTGAGGCTGCATAGGAACAGGCATTAAAGTCTACTCTAGTTAATGACTGCACAGCTTGGAGTAGCAATTTCTGCATTCTGGGAGAGTGTGAAAATCCCACGGAGCCATGGGAAATGCTGCATTGTTCAACTGGCCGCTCTGTACGTACATGAACAATAGAGGCTGTTTCACAATGCCAGGTTTGACAGTTAAATAAGTTCATTAAAAAAAATTACAGTCTAGCACATGTGGCATGAGACCACCGACAAACTCTGACAGTCACACCAACAATACATTATATTTCTGCCTAAGTATGTCCTCTGCACCTTCATGAGCTAAGCTTTTGCTTCTTTTCTGTAACTATTTGCAAAGCAGTAATAAATACTCAGGCTCAGAAAAGAAGTATTTCTCATGCCTGCTACTTAATTACAATTTATAGACTCAAGACTAGATTCGTCTAAGATACATTTTTTCAAGTATTCTCTTCTTGTTTATAGTACGACAGTAGTACCTTATTGCACATTGTTTCTGAAGGACTTACTTCTACAAGTGTGGGAAATTATTTCGTTTGGGGCACTTGACAGCTTTGAACCCTGGCAGAATGACCTTCCCCTTCCGATACAGATCATCCTGCAAACCCTTGTTCATCCTCTGCACCAGGAGCTTCTCGTAGAGCAGTGGGTGGTAGGCCCCTAAGGTACAAGCTGCATCGTAGTAGAGTTCATGGTAGTGACACAGGTCGGTCTGTCGGACTGAAGGGATGTATTCGTACACGTGCACTTCATTACACATGGACATCATGATCAGGATACCTGCAGCAAGAAGTGAAAACAGACGTGAACCCCAGCTTTCACGTTTCTTGTGGAAATTTCCCTGCAGTCATCCAATCTATTTTTTTCTTTCCTGCTTTCCTTTGCTGTTGCACACTCTTAAGTATTCTGTAAAATCATTAAGTGAAGCAATAGTTTCTTTCAGTAGAGTAGCTTTCACTTGTCCCTGATACATGAAGATTGCAATCCCCACAGAGTCAACAGGGCAGAACAGCAGTCACAAAGACAGAGTGAAAAGCCAATAGAGGACGTGCATACCACCATCAGCCTCCTGAGTGAGAAGACGCTCCTTCCCACCTCCTCCCATTTACCCTACGGACTGCCCACAAGCATCCCACACATGCAGAAGGGCATATAAAGGAACATCACCCATGTAGTGGTGGCACGGAAGCCCACAGCTTCTGACAGTTCTGTGAAGAGACTCATGGAGAGACACAAATTCCTACTTACAGCAGTGCCGCCACAAGGAAAAGCCCCTGACTACCTCCTACTCAGCAAGGAGAAATCCATAAAATGCCAACCCATTTTTTTCTGCCACATGCCAATGGCAGACTATCATCAGCACTGTCAATTGTGGTCTTTGTAGCCTGAAACAATAGAAATCTTAATGCTGAAGCTGCACATTTTCAGAGGGACTAACACCAGATAATGCATTGCCTAAACTGTGATACTTTCACATAAAACACAGCTTCTGAAAGCCTTTCCTGTTTCACATAGACACGTGAAAGGAAAATGACATGAAGTAAGGCTTGGACACCATTATTAAAAATTTCACTTTAAAAAAAAAATTTGTGTAGAAAACATATTGAAGCACTTATTGCACTACTGCTATCCCCATTTATTGAATATGACTGCCAGCTCCCAGACGAGCTAGCTGTATAATTCTGCTCACTTGGCACTTACAGATGAGAACTGATGTAACTGTTGTTTGGGTTTTTTACTGTACAACAGCTTTGGAATCATCAAAGGTGTTTTGGGGAGATCTCAGAAGTGAAATGGATTAACATAAACAATTATTTTGGTTCATTAATTAAGCAAAGTCATTTTCTGAAGTTTAGTTTACAGTTTGGGAACACAGAGATTTCAATGACTTGTTAATGAATAGAACCTATGTTCTCCCTGCTGTGTATAATTAGATCATCAAAATGACTTTTCCCTGCCTGATGTGCAAAGTAACTGAAAACCAATTACTTTTGTGATTAAATCTTTTATCATAAAGGTTCTGAAAATATTTTATATTGTTCTACAGCTTTACACTCTACAGAATCTACAGTCTTAGAAAAGCTAAGTACATCAATTTTGAAGTCCCAAATTTGAGTGAACTTTAGTCTTAAGCAGAAAGAAACACATATTCATGGTGAAAAAATATTTAATCCCTATTTGAGAAACAAGTACAAGCTTAATAAACCAAGTTTCCTTGCCTTGAAGATGATATAGAGATGCTCTGAATTGTAACCTGCCAAGCACCTATGTACAGAATTGTTTGGTTTTTTGTTGTTTTAGTTTTACAAATGCTTTCGTCAGCTTTTCCACTGCCAACCTGCTTCCTCCACTGCCGGAGAGCCCACCTGCCACTCCAAGGTAACTGTTATCCAGCTGAACCAGAGGGCCGATGGTGGAAATGTGTGCAAAAATGAAGCACATCCAGAAACAGACAGTAAAATGACTTCTCACCTGCACCCAGAGCCAAGCCTGGAGCCAATTTCAAAAGCTATACCACCAACACCTTAGGAAAACTGGCTCTGACGGAAAGTACAAGCCTTAACCAAAGTGTGTTTTATTTCACTGCCACATTATCAAGCTAACTTTAAAAGTAATAAAGGAAGTTGCCATTTGTGGGGTAGGAAAACTGTCAAGAACAAAAACTGTGACTCCTTAGTAACAGCAAACATAGCCACTTAACTGCCAGGTATGGTTCAACAATGACAAGATTTTCCTGACTGACTTTCCTGTAAATTAGTTAATGGAGGACTTAGAAGTGGTAGTGTTAGATTTTAGTGATCTGCGGTTCAATGTCCTCCAGAATCAATCTAAAAGGCACACTGGGCTATCTAGTTTAGCTCCTTAACTTTCCTGCCTTGTTCCATCCAGTCCACGTATGGGGATTTCAGATTAGGTTGCTCATAAATAACCCTAACTTCTGCCAGTACACTCACACTTTCGCTCATGTTGGACAATGATGTTTGGCACGAGGAAAGATAGTGACTTGGCAGGCTATTTTCTGAGTGGTAACAGCTAATTTATAGCACATTCTTTGTTGAAGTCTGAAAGATGAGCTACAACAACAAGTAGAGATTACCACATACTGAAGTGTCCCTGTGCTGGAGGCTTATCTGTCCTGGTGGAAACAGGACTTTGTGCACACGTCAAATTCTCAAACCCTGAACTGGGGAAAAAATGGTGCTTGGTGACAGACTGTTTCTCCTTCAGCACCTCTAACACCACAGACCTCCACTCAGAGGGACCGACAATGTGGTACAACCAGGACTCCCATCCAAACCACCTGTGGGTCAGATCCCAAGGCATGCAGGATTACACACTCAATCTAAGTGGAGGGAGGCGGGTCCCTCCACTTAGCTGTCACAGCCCCCAGACTCTCCCTTGAAATGATCAGCTCCTGCTGTTTTGCACTATATTAAAAAAAACCACTAAAAACCAAGGGAAAGGAGTAAGAAAAAAAATTTGAAAGGTTCTTTTTGGAAAGGAACCCATCTTCTTTGTACGAATACAGTCCTCTCTAAAAACAGAGAAGAAATGGGTTCATTTCTGTCTCATATCTTGGAGCATGTGAACCCGCCTCCACAGGGAACAGCCCTAGTGTTGTAGAGCCATTACTGCAAACTCAGTTTACAAAAAACATTCTTTGCGCATCTTTAAAAGAATAGCAGCAGTTCAGACCATTAGGACATTTACATCAGTCCATGCACTAGGATATGTTCAGTTTTTATTCTGTTTTCTTTCTAATGCCACTGCTAGGTTCTTTATCTCAAGTCCCTAAAACAGCAGGGCCAACAGAGCTCCCTGGACTGCAGGTCTCACATTCCATCCCCTGTTTTTTCACACCACTCTTTAACTCAGTTTCTCTCTTCGCTTGGTTTTAACAACATTGCAGTGAGTTACTGACACCTACCTTACAACTCAGTTTTCCAATTTTCCCTTCTCTCCTCCACTTAGCTTCAGTGATACCATAAATTTTTAAAATCACCAATAGCTTTTTGTCACTTAATGACCAAAATATTTTTACATTATGTTTGATCTTTTATGTTTTGGATGCAGTCTCAAAGATAAAGAAGAGGTATGTGCCTGACTGGTTACTGCCTTAATCCTGGTTCCACTAACTCATTTTGCTTGCCTGCCTGTTCTGAGAAGTCCCATGTTGCTTCCCATTTGCTATCTTCACACATTTCTTTCTGTATTATTGCTTCCTAGCTTTCCCTTCTGTGGCTGAATGTCTTGGTATTTTCTCCCACACCTGCAGTGTCCAGGTGTGCCTTGTTTATTTGCTATCCCTTTCTTGCCCTCAGAGTACGTCTATATACTCATTTCTTTTGTCTGTGTACTTTTCACATCACTGCCCAATTCAACATCATCTGCACGTTTGTTTCGTATCTCAACACTTCTCCAGCATTATCAGTATGAATGAAAACTGCATTGTCTGATAGCCTGTAGAGTGAAGAATTTCCACAATTCACTTCAATGTTTGTGTTTGCTAACAGTCCTTATGTTAATTTTCAGTCAGTGCACAATTATTACATATAAACCAGCAAAGACTGTCTTACACATGACATAAGGAGCTATTAATAGACAGGATGAGACAGTCATTGTCCCAACACCATATTTAGTCTGGACAGAGTTAAACTTACTGAGATGTTCATGCCCATCTCTGACCTGGCTGGTCTAAAGCATTATTCACAGACAATGCAGGAGACAGGTATTTCTAGGGCAGGACTCATCTGACTTATTTTAGATGACTCCTTTAGGATGGGTTGAATTGTTCACTTACAGGGAACAATATAAGTAGCTTTTGGAGCTTCATGAAAAAGTAAAACAATTGGCTTTTCCAGGGGCACTGTGAGAAGAAATAAAAATAAGACGTGACCGCATGTGCCCCTGGTGCAGTTACCCACACCTGAGATAGGGATCACAGGCTCCTTTGCTGTCAGTAGGAGGAAGCAGGCACTTTCAGGAAGCAGTGCATATCTAATGGATCATACAAGCCATCCCCCTGAAGCTCCAGTTTCTTTCTGTTGGCTGTAGAGGAAGTCTGAGTGGCAGAATGGGTACCTGCGCTCCCAATATGGGATGAAAATTTCACATATTGAGAGCAATATGGGGCTCACAGCAATATTTAAGAGGTGCCAGTTTTTGGCTCTAATAAGTCTGAGGGTGACTAACACAAATAGAGACATGCACTGAAAACAGTAATGCTAGGAGGAAAGAATCCTGCTCTCTGACTGCCTCAGCCAGGGACCATAAGCATAGGGCAATTTTAAGTGCAAGGATTGAGCTGAGGGGAGATGGGGTTTTTTTGCATTCCTAAGTATTATGGTATGGGAATGGGAGTAAAAACAGATAATTACAAAGTATTTAGGGAAGGCCAGCAGACATGCACAACTCAAGAAAATGTAAAACCTGAAAGGGAAAGCCTATAGGCTATCTATAGCATGCAAACATCAAAAGACTTTTTAGATCTTAAATATCCAATCCATATTTCACATTAAGGAAAAGGTCAGGGTATCTGGCCTGATTTTAGCTTTGACAAACATGACTGCTGCTACCACACATTCAAAATCACAACTCAGGATAATTCTGTATAGGCCGCTCTAATCTATTTCTAATACCCTTGCTGGATTTTCAAAAGTCCCATTTGGATTACTACTGTAAAAATGGAAAAATGCAAAACAATTCTGCCTGTATTATGGTAGAACATTCTAAGGTGTGCTTTGTGAATGTTTTACAGTTGAATGGTAATGTTTGTGAATACCCAACTGCATATTAAAAAAAAAAAAGAATTGTGAACATAGAATATTCTCTGAAAAATACTTTAAAATATATTATTCCAAAGAAATGATGTGGCTGTCAGAGAAAGAGTCAAATTCAGCTTTGTTATAACAGTACAATAGTAGATACTAAAATAGTATTATGCATTTAAAAATATTATAGATTAGTATTTCAAAATCCTTAGAAAGGTGTCTTATCTCTTCTCAGCCTTTTGGCTAAGACCAAGTGTAGTGCAGAGTAGTAGTTTTCTTTTTTCCTACTTGGCAGATATCTATGATGTTAGGAGGTATAGTCTAAACTCAGTCCAATTGACACAAATAAATTGAGCTATTACAATCTGCACTGAGAATATTTAAACCAAAATAATATGAAGATTAAATTCCTTACATGGATGGTTTTTACAAATGAACATATCCTATGGATTCTAATCTAAAGGAGAAAATATTTTTCAATTTGTTCTTGGCAATTTGAATAACTCCAAAGGTTTTGATATTCCAACATGAATCTTTTACGGTACAATTAAGCTTTGTGGCTAGGATTCTAATTTAAAAAAGAATGCTCTCTAGTTTACAAATAAATAAAATATAGTTTAATATACCTGAATCAACAGATGCTCTGCAAAAGCATCTAGAATTATAAGTGTAATTCAAACATTCAAGAAGAACACAGAAGCATTTTAACATGAGAGATGCTGAAAACATTTAAATATATATAATCTGATTATTATACTCATAATGTGTCTCATTTCACACACACCATAAATTCAATTAAAGAAAAGTATTTAGCTAGATATACTAGTGAGTTTGTGTTTGGTAATCTGTGTACTTGAAAGCATTACAAATAATCATAAGGCATTTAGAATGTATAGTTTTCTATATGGTAGTTTATACTATAGTCTCTCTTGACTGTATTGCAGCTACCACAGGAAACTCCTTGAAACTGGGCCAAATGTGCCTCAGTTATTCTATGGAACATGCAGTAAAAGTAGCTCTGGCTTTTTAAAATGCTGTGTTTCTAGAAAAGGGTTCTTTTATCTCTGTTTAGCTCATGAAGTATGCGAAAAATACTAATGACAAAACCCCCAAATTATTTATCAAAGAATTGTCACCAAATGGCCCTGTGCCTAAGCTTAATAATTTGTGCAATACTTGTCATCTTTGATATATAGATACCAGTATTACATAGTGGACCTAGAAAATGATATATTTATCACTTAATGGTGAATGCAAAAAGCTGTACATTAAACACAATAATGTATTCTCTAATATGAGCATAGACTAGAAAATACTGACCAGTAATATAATGTAATTTTAAGTGTATTATTTAATTTTGGGTGATACACTAGAATAGTATAGATTTTTTAATGTGATTTAAGAGGAGAGTTTGCTCTTTTGTGTCTGTATTTTCAGAAGTGGGAGATCCTCAAATTTCAGTGTGCTTTTTATTAGAGTAAGAATAATATAAAACTTATGTATTGGAGGTATTATTTATTTATATGCTAATACTTGAACAACACTGAGCTGGAAAGAGTGAGCACTATTCTGTTTCTTCACCAACTGCGGGCAAAACAACTGAGTAACAGCAATAAAGGCAACTCTTAATATGTCCAATTGTTTCAGTTCATGAAAGTCTGTTTTTTTCTAAGCAGAGCTGGAGATCAGCAGCATACTCCTGTGCTCTCCAAAGCCATTTTAAATTTAAGTTCTTAGTCATAGAATGACCTGGTAATGTTGCAGTGTAATGATAGCCTTGCTTGTACTATTGTCTTGATGCATGCAAATGAAGATTAAAATAATGTTATCAACTATTAATGATGCGTAACTGCTAAAACTGTAATGTCAACTGTAAAGCTTCAAACAACATTTTCTTTCTCCCAACAATAAAGTAATATAGGTTTAGTTATTTTGTGTTCAGTGGATTGTATGTTGCACTAAAGCTTCTAGCACATAGCAAAGACTACCACCTACACTCCACCTAAAATGTTAAGACTCTACACAGTTCATGTTTTGCTCTGGAAGTAAAAAAAAAAAAAAACCAAACAAACCAAAATACTGCAATCACAGCTTTCAACTAGCTTTTAAAAAGATAAAAGTCATTGCTGTATAAGAGTATATAAATGTGAGTTTCAATTGAAATCATCTCTGAAGATGTAAATTAGCAAAATGTGCTGGTGGACTACAGTTAAGTAGGAATTTATAGAAAATCCAGTTAGTAAACAGTGGGCAGGAACAAAATCCTCATAGAAAAGCCTTTATATAATCTAGACATTATAATAAAAGTCCCAGACTTTCTAAAGGCTAATGTACCATCCCACCCAATGAACATAGAATGGTGCTTTTGGGAAACTCAAAGAAGCAGTTTTAGTCTTGGTCTTCAGATAACAAAAAGTTAAGGTCAGAATAGGTTGTTTATATTGGCTACCAAAGAAGGTACAAGAACAGTCTTTTCTTACAGCAGAATGGTAACAAATAGAGACTGCCAATTTATATACTATCAGATGCAACTAAAAACTGAACTTCGATATGTAGAGAAAGAGGGGAGGAAAACTGAGTTCATATTTCACAGTGAAAGACTTATGAATAGAAAGTGAAGAGGTAACTTACTTCTGCTGCCAAAAGGTAGGGCAAATCCTTCGCTAGTAACAGCGCCAATTTAGGATTTGCCAGTGGAATTCAAATCTGAGATTTGGTGGTTGGATGCTTACATATCTTCTGAGAAAAATGGCATTGATTCAAGTACAAGATGAGATGTAAACATATCAATACTAATTTAGCAAACTCATTTTTCAGCCAAGTGTGAACCAACAACTTTAACTGCGAAAAGCCACCATGGCAATTGCCTAATGCTAATGCAAGATGATGAGAATACTGTGCAGAGATTTGTTTAAATGCACGAAGGCAGCAGCTGCAAAAATGATGCAAAAATATGCAGGAATAGCTTCTCAAAGCTCTTATAAGGATTAGACTAGGAAGATGAAGAGTAATGATTTATAATGAGGAGGGGCATTAGCTAAGATATGACATGCCACATAAGGCAAAGTTGCAAGACAGCAAAAGTCTACACTGATGTATCAGGAACAAACCAAAAAAGACTCCCAGATTAAAATCAAGAGGTTGATTTACGCTGTTGGACCTTTACCCACAAAACCTCCCGCCATGACCAATCCTGCTGTCCCCATCCTCTCGTCTCCCCTCTACAGCTGGGACATGCACTGTGCTTCCCTCACCCCTCAGCCACCAGCTGTCACACTGCCACTGCCTCTCCTCAGCAACGTGCTGCTGCAGAGCTCACATGGCAGTGTTTTGGGGAGTCACGGGATCCAGGCAGAATTTAAGCTGATACAGGGCATCCCATACCCCAAAGGAAATGCAAAACTCTTTTTTTTCCCTAGCTCCCACATGGTGAAGAAACCAGGGGAAAAGACCTCTTCTCCTTCTCTCATTCCTCTAAAATCAAAGCACGTGGGAGACTTCTTCCCCACTGGCCCCTTTTCCAAGAGACTTAATAATATTGTGACTTAAGTACTGTAATACAGTTATTAACAATGTTAAAAGATTCCCCTGACATCAGTCACTGTGGAAGGATGCTGACTCACTGCTGCAGAAGAACACCGTGAGGACACATTCCACCATCCTCCTCCCTTCGGGAAGTTCAGTTTCTTATAAACAGTGCCAAGAGGCAGAAATAGATACACTTGTCAGGTCAAAAATGTAATTACTGAAGAAACAGTGTAAAACCATGCTAACACATTCCTGATATTTGTGAAAGGAAACAGTCTGATGTTTCCATGTTTTAATTTATACATTTGTCCAATTTTGTAAACTGGGCCTACAGAAGGCTAAAAAGCTTGAAACAGAAGTGCCTCACTTGACTCAGAACCATTTTTTTAACCTTTTCCATATGATTAGAATCATTATGGTCCATGCTAGAAATTGCTTAGATTCAGGAATACATATCTCTGTCTGTGAAAATTCATACCCTCTATTTAAGAACAGCCTATTTTCCTTCAAACAGCTGTTTTAAGCACAATGGTAATTAGTAGTGTGGCCATTTAATAAGAGATTTTCTCTTTTGGAAGTTGACACTCATATTTTATAATGGTCATTACTTAATCTTGCTATTAATTCTATAGGAAATAATTTTATAGATTTTATAAGAATCAGGTAGAGGCTGAGTATTCAGGATATCCCTTTCATACAGGTGCACACATACAGTTGTGTCTTCCAGCTTCAGTTCCAATGGGATTATTTGCTGCATGAGTGATTGAGAGGCACCTGACCTGAAGACCAACGTGACTTTTCAGATTTCTGCCAAGTTGCATCATACTTTTATGCTTTATCTTGCCCTTTATGTCCACCCCAACAATACGCAGTTGCTGTTTCTGTGCTACCTTGAATTTAGATTATGCTACATGTGCAATGCATAGACATAAATTCAATAAGGTTACCAAAACAGGAAGCCTCTGCTAATAAAATATTTAAAACGCATCTATCAGAACAGTAGCTAGCTATGAAATAAGGTGGATATGACATACAATAAGCCTGTCTTACTGCTTTGGTTTTTTAAAGTTAGTAACAGCACTACCAAAAAGCACTGCTCTCTGGAAAAAGAAACATATAAATAAAATTCCAACTAGAGGAGAAGAAGGCAAATTTGCCTCTGTACACACAGAGTACATTTATCTGTACAGATTTGTTGCTAAAATTTTGCTTCTTTAATGGTTGATATTTTCAAAGCTTTCTCTGCTTGAAGGATTTTTTTTTGTCAGTAACATTTAGATTTGGGATTGAAGATTACTGTTCTATTCTCATAGTGAAATTAATTCCATTTCTTCAAAGAAAGCTTTTGAAGTGTTTTTTATGTATGGTGGAAGTACGGATTGACAGCACAATGATTCTCTTCACTATTCTTACGATCAGCAGCTGTTAACCTATTTTTATCAACAACTTCATTGCTACAAGAAACACTTTTGCAAAATGTGAATGCAGCTGGTGAGATCATTCCACATGAGCTATCTTCTCCCTATGAGTTTTTATAAGCAGGTTCCAAAAAAATCTCACTTCAAGAAGTAACCAACTGCCAAACCACCCTCCTACAACACACAAGGTCTCCTTTTCTTTCCACTCATGTTCCAGGTATGCACAACCTGCTCAGGTCACAGATGGGCATCTCCCAGACTCCTTTATTGTCATCCCTCTGAGAGCTCTGGCACTTTCTCTAAGGCCTTTGGAGTGCTCCACAGTATCCCAGGATGCCACTACTGCATACAGAACCCAAGATAAATGCTCAAAACTGGTTTTCCCATATCAGATGCAATCTCAGGTATCTTTGCTTTCAGGTTCAGATAGAAAGAAAAGAAATATTTTCTGACTGCAGCAAATGCCTAGACCAATATCACAATATCAGTGAGGAAAGGATGGAGTTTCTAAAGCAGAAGATGGTATTTGAAGCTCTACTGCCCTCCGTGTCTCTCGATGCATTAGCAAGGATGACCCTGACTGAACCTTGCCACTGTAATTACTTGCATCCTTTAGACATTCACAATCACGACCTGTTGTGCATCAGGTAAGCTGTTCTGCCACATGAATTGTGGGTATAGTGCCGAATTATCTCCCAAGAAATACTAAGGAAGGACCTAAAAATACAGTGAAACACTACTGCTTCCAGTGAAGAAGAGAAGTGCTCGGAGTGAGCGCTGGAAGCCCTTGGCCTGTGTAGGGAATACAGCTTGGTCTGCCATTGATTTCATCCTCTCTTTATGATCTGCCATCCACTTTCACTTGTCTGATGGTTCTCTGCTCTGTGATCCCAACTAAGAACTTCAGAACTGAATAGGTCCTCAACAGATATATTAATATGAAATAATACAAATTTCTCACATATATATGTATGTTTTAGAGATATGGTATGCATACTATGGATGTGAAGGGCAAGAAAGCAGAACATCAAATTCACTCAACTATTTTCTAGTTCTCATACTGTCTGGTTTTGCTAGTCATTTTTTCTGTATAGAACACCAAGAACAAAGAGTACACAGGTATGCGCTTAATCCTCATGCAATGAACACATTTTAAATTTTTTTTTTGTCTAATGTGCTGGGACCATCTTTGATACACCTACCAATAAACCCTGAAGAAGGAGGGTTGGGCTGTATCTTCTCTTTAGTGTTCTCCTGAATGATGTCCCAGAGCTGCCATATAAACTTTGGATGGAGGATGTAAAACGGCTGGGTTGGGTTCTTCCTGCGATGCTGTACGTAGGGAGTGAAGAGATTGTAGTCTGGCTTCTTATACCACTGGGAGGAAAAAAGTCAGATGTTTTTTAATCTAAAAGTATCAAACGTAATTTGAACACTACATGTACAATAGCAAACTGGCTTCATTTGGGTTCTGCAGAACAGAAGCAAAGGTAGCAAAGCAGCTTGCACTGGTGGATGCTTCTGCTAGAAAGGCATTCCTCACTCTGGGCTATTCTGGTTCCTTTCTTCATACAGAGACTCCCAATAAGTAATTGACTGCTGTGGGGCGAGCCAAGCCCATTGCCCCTTCACAGATCTACATTAAAGAAGAGGTTCAAAGAGCCTTAACATGATATCTGGGCCTGGGGGTGAATCCTCCTCTGAAAGTGTTCCTGTCCCTGACTGAGGCAGCAGCAGCACATGATGCAGGCTGATGGCAGCCTGCGTAGGAGGCAGGCAGCCTCTGGCATCTGTTGCTAAGGGAGTTCAGCAGATGAAGGCTTACTTTCCACTTTGCAGCCTGCTCAGCTCCGAGCTCCCTGTGCCAAAAGTCATCAGATCAACTTGTCTACTGGAGCTGCAGCAACAGCCAAAGCAGAGACTCCCCCAGTGACAACCAGATGGACTCTGCTGCTCTCAGTGAGGGGCCGGACGGCAGGGCACAGATGGAGGTGGGACAGTGGACATAACGGGAAGACTGGTGGGGAGGAGGCCTGAGAAATAGGGAAGGCACCCAGAGAGATTTTCACTAGGATGTTGGATGTTGTTTGGAAAGGCAGAGGGGAAGGTGGGAAAAATGGACGCAATTTTTCACTTTTCCTGACAAAACCTCCTTCTGAAATCTAGCAATGTTCCCTCCTTGGCAAGCACACAGAAGACTCACTGTTACGTGAAAATAGCAATGTTTTCTCAAACAAACCCCATCATCCATCTATCCTACCATCTCAGTCCATTCCAGTATAAACGCTGACCACTAAGTTTTTGACCAATAAACCAATGTTGGCCAATTCCTATAGAAATAGCATTCTCCACTCAGATAAAGACAGACCCTGGGGTTCATCATGAAAAGGGAGCACCAGAAGACTACAGTAGCAAATACATTCATTTTCTTCAGTGCTTTCATCTGATTGGGAAGAAAAGTGTAAGTGGAAATCTTACCACATTCAGATTTGCAGAGTAGGGAGCAGGATCCCAGGCTACTAAGATAACATCTTTATACAAGGAGCTGTCAACAAAGTGATGGTTTGGATTGGTGAGAATCTGCAAACACAGATGCAAAGCATTGCACAGCATTAAAAGCAAGTAGGATCCAGAAAAATGGCAAAATCCTTCTCTCAAATGAACAGTCCTACCCACGCTGCTGTTTGCTATGCTTTAGTTCTGGTTGATTTTAAGCATCTTGTTTTGTTCAAAAAATATACAAAAAAAAGCTTAGCCATAAACAGCACTTATGACAGTTTGAAGTAGCAGTATGCTGAATTACTCTCCATCTGTGAGCGATGTGATGGGAACACTTGAGATGCTGCGTGATTGTAAAACAGCATCACCGTGTATTCTGGAACTTGAAAACAAAAGCTACGGTGTTTCAGATGGCCAGTGGGATCCTCCTGGACACAGAGCAGCTTTCTCTCAAGGGCTACAGCCCCCAAGGGTCTTCCCTGCTGACCACCCCCATCCCCCTTTTTGGTCGCTTTCAACAGCAAGTCAGTCAACCCAAAAATGCAAATTAGACCAAGACTCTACAAACTGGTATACCTAGAAAAACAATTCCAACAACAGGCACGTAATAGGGCTATTTTTGAAGTAACTGTCATTTTGCTCTAATGCACTGCTCTCATATAACTCCTTCCTGCATCTCCTGGTATTCTGCCTGATCCTCCCGCCACACTGGAAGTCTACTCTTCACTCCTGCTGCCTCACCCCTTTAAGGATCCTCCATGTCTAACCAGATCTCTTTGATTCCTAGTGCATCCAATGTCAGGCAGGTTTGAGCTGAATGATTTCAGCATTGGTCAAAACAGCATGAATTTTGTTCCAGCTGTTAAACTAATCAACATTCCAGACAAATAAATTCATATTAATTTTCATTTCCCTTTAGGATCCAATGAGCCATATTTGATTATGCATATTTTTCTTCAGAAAAGTAATATTGTTGCCATAGCAATATTCTTCCTACCATAAACTTTGAGCTTAATGATTTCCATCAGCCTTCTACAGTAAGAACAGAATTAGTCATGCTACTATCAGCATCCCCGATTCCATTTCTCAGAGCAGTTTTCACCTCAGAATGTAAACTCCTTTTCTGACTATACAGAGTAAACAGACCAAAAGGTCAAGATTTTAAAAGCTTGGTTCCACAGTTAGCACACAAAAGAGCTCTTACTTGCCTTTCAGTAAGCAAGAGTCCTCTGGAGGTGTTGTCCATACATGTTTCACTTTCAGTGAGTCTGCATTCATATGTATGAGTTTTTTCTGCAGTAAGAGTATCTGTTGTGGCTGCACAGGCTTCATTCACATCCTTTGGGCTTTCACAGCTCAGAATATGAAGGAAGAAGGGGCCACAGCAGCCTTTTAATGAAGTGAATGCAGGAATTTCCAACAGCGAGGAGGGAAGGAGCATCAGTAAACCTGTATAGCTAACCCAGCTTCAGTACTGGTAGGGAAAGTAACTTCCATCAAGTGGCCTGTGCAGATTTCACTCCTGGAGAGGGCAAGGCTAGTTTCTCAGCAGGTGACCAGACTATCACGGGTGGCATCTGATCTCTTTGAAGAAGCAGAAAGGTGGTGGGAATATAAATACATGTAAGGAAGCTGCGTGAGCTGACCTGGCCAGAACTTCAGCCATGCCCTCTGTTTTCTTGAGAGGCCTTATGGGGAGCAAGCCTTATACAGCGCAGAAGGGAAGACCATGGCACCCTCCATTACCATCCCAGTGGGAGCGTACTGCAGCAGCTCTGGGAGCCAGAAGGACCCCAGTCTGCACTGCATGGAGAGCAGCTAATTTAGCCATTTAATCTCTCTGAATTTGCTGGGGAGCTGACAAAGCTCAGATCACTCCCTGAGACCATTTCTCTCTTCTCCTACAGGGAGCCTACTGAGTCTAGTTGACTCTAAAAAGTTTCTAAACCCTTCTCCTTGCCCAGCATAGGAGTTCAGGCATGGTCAGTGTCAGGACATTTTGGCTAACAGTAAAATGGAGAAACATCAAAGAAAAGGAAAAAACCCCAACAGAACCAAAAAAAGTAAAGTAAAATACATGAAAAGCCATGTTCCCTGATACACGGATTTCAGCACTAAAGCCAAAATGAGGTATTTCTGCTTTCTTCCCCTAAACCAAAGAAAGGGAGTATATTTAACCCAGATGACCTCAAAGATCTAGTCTGTTCTGCAGCCTCACAAAGACCTACAAAATGAGTGTGAAGGGTATGATGGTGAACAGTCCTCTATGATGGCAAAGAACACGAGTTTATATACATAAAGAACACACCCACCAAGAATATACTTTGCATGGGCAGTCACTCAAAGAAGAATCAAAAATGAACTCATAAGAATTACAGCAAATGAAAATTTTGCTCTCCTTCAACAAGAATCAATATGTGCAGAGCATGCTACATGGCCAACCAAACTTCTGGTGTTGACTAAGTAAACTCACCATTTCCGTACGTTATACAATTTCACAGTAATTCTGTTGCTGGGTTTTTTTCTGCATTTCATAAAGAGGAAAGAGGTTCAGTTTGCCCAAGACTGGAATTCAGGCAAGAGCTTTTCAAAAATTGAAAAACTACTCTCAACCATAAGGTGTCACTGTAGCTCAATTCACAATTATTTATTTACACCCACATGCAGAAAATCCCATTTTCTGTTGTTTCCATTCAGCTGAATAAACTCACCTTATGTGTAATACACAGTGCACATTAACATTTTTTACTAGTTCTTTCAAAATTTTTAAAGAATGATCACTTGCCTGAAATTACATATAAAGACAACTCAGTTCCCATTTCTTTTTGCCTTCCAGAAAGGAAATAATTGCGGAAGTGGAAAATATGAGAAAAGAGCTTTGGGCTCACCACAGCCTGAACTTTGTGAAGATCCCAGAAGCAGTGTGGTGAAGGTCTTCTGTACTGACAGCTCTGGCATCCTGCAGAGCCTTTACAGATGTAGGACACATGAGAAACTTTACAAACCAGCTCTTTGAAACAAGGTTATCAAGTAACTACTGCAATCACTCTACACTGACAGCAGCAGGAACATCCCTGTAAGGGAGAACTTTCACCTTCTCCACATCATGACTGTTGAACCACTAGCTGCTTCACAGATTACCCAACGCTTCCTCAGAGGTTATTAACTTAATGGCATATTGTACAGAAGAGACATTGACTTGAATTCGGAAAAGAAAGATCTTACCTGAGAGTTAATGATCCGCATGGTTGTTTTATTTCCAACATCTTTTTCATAGCCACGTGTTGGAGCAGAATTAAATCTTAAAACAGCATCATGAGAATCTAGGAGCATAAATGAGGGGGTAACTTTTTTTCTTAGTATATAGAACAGTAAAATAAAACTAATTATCTAAAATAATAGAAAAATTACACATTTCTCCTAATCTTGATATTCTAAGGACAATAAACATTCTACTACTCACAAAAAAATCCTCTTGCATCTGCCATACATTATTAACATAAAAATCCACTAGAAAAAAAGTTCAGAATCATCTAATAATTTAGCATGCATACTTAAATATTTCTCTTAATTGGAGAGATTTAGGGTAGGAAGATTATCAGCATACCCAGTACACACAATTGCTCACTACTTCTATTTACAAAGAATTACTCCATGCAAAGCGTGTAAACTGCAAGGATATCTAATTGCACGTTTAAATGAACAATAATGCTTAACTCTAAGCTTGTGTTTCGCAGTATTTTATAATACCTGAAAATCTCAGACTACCCCAAACCTATTCACCATACTGTGTACTTATTCTTAAGTTCAGTAGAAGTCTTAAAGAGCCTCTGTAAGGAAGGTAGCAAAGATCTAACAGAGCTGAACTGTCAAAGTTTCCCCACAAGCTGTTGACCCTGGAGTCATGGAGAATAAAAAGCAGCTACAGGTCAAGTATGGGTCAAGGGTAGACACCATATGCAAGCCTCTGCTGGATAACAGACAATCATCCTCCTAGTGCTTCTTTCTAGGGGATCTCAAAGCCCAAAAGGTGAGAAGAAGAGCAAGACATTACATCCACTGTCCAGAAACACTCTGTCACTGTTGATAGCCTCCTATTTGGTCTATTTTTATCCCTTCTATTGATGGAAACAGAGAATATGACTCAGGCCAAAATGGGCGTGAAACATCTTAACACACAGGTAGTTTGTACAGCTGTTTATCTCTAGTCACTTAAAATATGTTGTCTGTAGCTCAAAAAATGGAGGAGGCAAAAGTCTCCAAAGATAACCAGCATGCCTCAATGGAGTCCTGGCCTGATCCTATCAAA
Source organism: Atrichornis clamosus (assembly GCA_013400975.1). Taxonomy (NCBI): domain Eukaryota; kingdom Metazoa; phylum Chordata; class Aves; order Passeriformes; family Menuridae; genus Atrichornis; species Atrichornis clamosus. Next base: position 268,797 of record WBMZ01006422.1, read on the forward strand.
CTGAGACCTTTCATCTTTTCCCACCTTTCCTCTGTACTTCTTGTACTCCATACAAGGAAACATTGTGTGGCATGAAGCCAGCAGTCAGATCTCAGACATACATATTTGCATTAAAATATTGTGTCTGAAAAGAGAGATTTTTGCCAGATGCCCACCAAGCCCAACTCCTCAGAAGGTAAGAAGAAGTGGAAATTTTTTCTGTGTCCCCAGGCAGGGACAACCCTTAGCCTCAACACCTCGACTTCATCTGCCTAAACACAAGTATCTTGACTGTGTAGGAGCTAGAAGAAATGAAGTCAATAGAAGCTGCAGGTACTTCACATATCTGGAGAAGAAAAACAAAAGTCTGTTGTACTTGAAATCTGCTTATGAATTTAAGAACATACATTTGGACCTGTGGTTGATTAACTTTCAGACAATATATTGACTGGGAACTGGGTTAGAAAATGGGAATTGTATGGTTTGCAGCTTATTGAGAGATAGGTGATGTATTTCCAACACTACTCAGGCTGGTTCTTCACATCCAGATGAAAAACTTCTCCTTCACCAAAAATGTATAAGCAGGTGACAGCTTAACACTGATAATAGCTGCTTTAAAGTCAACTGATTTTAATCTTAGTAAGTATTTGCAGATAACCATTTTAAAGATCTAAAAAGTTTGGAGTTTGATCACAGATCCCTCTTACTTCCTGTGATGACAAAATAATTGGTTCTCTCATTAAATAGCATGATCACAGTGGGAGTGTTTGCTGCACTTGCACAGTATTTCCACACCTACTTTCATTTAAAAACAGTTGGAAGGGTGAGGGAGAGGAGGGCAAAAGACAGAACACAAATTAACATTTTACCTTGTGTTTCTAATTGGAACACAGAAGAGGGAGCTAAAGGCCTATGAAGGGAAAAGTTCTTCACTGCTGCTTTCTTACGCCTTTTTTTCTCTTGGGAGAATAAATCATAGAATGAACCACTGAATGGTTTGGGTTGGGAGGGACCTTAAGGACCATCTAGCTCCAACCCCCCTGCCATGGGCAGGGACACTTCTACTAGACCAGGCTGCTCAAAGCTCCACCCGGCCTGGCCTTGAACACTTCCAGGGATGGGGCATCTACAACTTCTCTGGACCATCTTTTCCAGTGCCTCACCACTTTCACGGTGAAGAATTTCTTCCCAACATCTAATCTAAGTCTCCCCTCTTTTAGTTCAAAACTGCCCCCCTTTGTTCTATCACTGCTGTAAGCAGTCACTCAGACCCCTACAGTCTGGACCAAACCCTCTCCTCAGTCACAGGTATCTGCCCATGACCTGAGAGACAGTTAGAGAAAACCTTCTGTGATTCCTGATGCCCCAACACTTCCCTGCAGAACAGGTACAAGCAGATCTCAAAGTTCTGTGTAGGCCTTATCAAACCCCATCTCCCCCTTTTAGGTGGCATTAGATGACAATTTCCCAATTAAATCCAAAGCTCTTCTGTAGAAAATGGCATAAGCTTCTGTGCCCAGAATCTTCCTAAGAAAAAGGATACACACAGGAGCAAGAAGGCCCCTGGTATCACGTCAAGCACCCAACTCCACTCCTGGGCTGCACCTGAGTGTGCAAGTATGACATGAAACATGCCGTAAGGTGTGATTATGTAAATAAGTCATAATGTGCTATAGAGTCTACAGTACAGCACTAATCCATACTGGTGTAAACTGGGTGTACTGGGGAACTGACAGAAGATTCTGTTAAAGTCAAGGATAACATGTTGGAGAAGGGAGGAACTGCTAAGCTTTTTCACCCGAAAGATTTCTAAGTCAGTGAGGCTTCCTGTGAAATTGGGGGTTACCCCAGTGTGATTTTAGCTGCAGGCTGGCTGGGCACCTCTGCTGTGCTGGAACCCTATTTAGAGTAGTTTGATAACACTAGAAGCTCCAACATATCCCAGAGATTTAAAGGAAGCCTGTCTGTGTCAAAGAGATGCTACAGTGTGATGAAGCAAGTATTGGGATGTGAAGTCCTGGAAGATGGGGAGGATTAATGAGTGAACATCAAAGGGTTTTTATAGAGAGCTGAAGGAGATAACTCTTCTTATTCCAGAAACAAGTTTGAGATATACATTTCATCCTTCTTTCAACACTCTTAGCATACTGCACATGTACTACTAAAATGAAGAACTACTGAAATGTTAACACAAGTAGTAGCACTCGTTTTCGTAAAGAAAAAATAAAACTGACTTGGATTAGTTTTATGGCCCCACAATTCTCTTCTGAATAGATGCCACAAAACTCCCACCTTGAGGGGGGAATTCTGAGTGGCACTGACATCTCAGCGCACCTGTAACCTCACTGACTCAGTACAGCAAAGGAAAAACAATGGGTGAAGGTACTTGAACTAATTTAAATTGTCTCAGAAAAGAGGCCAGGGGACTTGATCTCAGTGCATGAAGCTACTCAAGGGTCTGAATTCTTTATGTGTGTGAACTCTAAACATGCAAGAGATGAACAGGACACTCTACTGCTTCTTGACATAGAGTTCAGCCTGGGACAGCAATACAGCAGCAGTTTCTCTATGAACCACTATGAAATACAACACTTCATGAAGTCACTTCATGAAGTACACTATGAAGTACAATACAGCTTTGCAGAATAAAACTTGAACATGTCTCTAAACTGCTGGAGAAATAAATGCATGTTGCAGAAAGAAGTTGAATATGGCAGATCTGATGAAACCAGTGCCTCCTTCATACTACAAGCTGTGATATGGTAAGAAGGTATCACTGTTTTCTTTAAAAAAAAATTATTACTTTAGACCTGATTTTCCTTCCAGTTATATTTTTCTGAAAGGGAGCAGCTTCACTGAAGTCCATATGCTTACATTCATGCAACTCTGGTGAGAGAGAACAACCAGATATACAGACCTGTGCTTGAGAAGAATGAACCTTTTGAAAGGTAAACATGAACACACACACACACACATATATACACACATGAACAGATGCATTTCACCCACCTATTTCGTCCCCTAGAGAGGAGTTCAGTATTGCACCAGCAGACATAACTACTGCACAGCTCCCAAAGCCATGTGTGTATAATTTGCCCAGTGGAATTTGGGGAACGTGCTTCTCCCATCCAAGAGTGGAGAAGGGAGCCTCCTTGCCATCTATTGTTTTCACATTCACTCTTTCTTTTAGCTCACAGAATAGCTGGTCTCCTGTCAACTTGGAGTTTCGTTTCCCCTTGAACCGCACCCCATGCTTATTGGTACTCAGATAATCTTTCATCGCCTTCTGCAGTCGAGGGTTTAGCATCTTGGAAGAGACATCCCCTTTCCAAAGCTTGTAAAGAAAGGATTTCGACATTGTGGAATACAGCCCATCCCAGTCATCAGATTCATCAAGCATCTGGCTCCTCCTATGCTTTGTGCTCCTTCTCCTCATTCTTCTCTGATGGCTCCAGTTTTTCTGTAAAGTATTTACTTTTGGATTATTCACATCAGCCGAAATGAATTTTTCTATCTCTTGAAGATGGCTGTGTGACCGAGGCTGACCAGCAGCAAATAAATAATCATCATTCACTTGGTAGAAAGCACTTTTTGATTTTCTTCCTAACTGGGATGGAAAAAATTCATCTTCATTTTTAAAGGCATCTTCCAATACAGTCCATTTCTTAGAATTTCCAGTCCCTGATTTAAAAGTACCTAAGAGATCTTCATTAAGAAGTACCTCATTCCCATCAATGGTTTCAGAGAATGATGGATCATGAATGGCTCCCATGATGACTCTCTGCTTGCCCTGAAGGGGCAGAAGTCTCTTAGTTTCAATGTAAGAAAAGGAACTTGGAACTGGTTCAGCAGTGTTGCTATCTGTAAAATAGATGAATATCACCAGGAAAAGCAGACCCCATGCAAAGATACCAAAGAGCATGAGTTGTTTCCATTGCTTCAAATTAGGTTTCATGGCAATGCCTTTACCAGCTACTCTGTGCCTTGAAGTACTGGCGAAGGAAAATGAAACCTGTAAAGAACATCAAATACTATTAAAAATTGTTCTAAAAATAGACACAATTCAGAAATATCTTAACACATATTGATAGGAGGTGCAGAATTAATCTCCAAGCAGTAGCGCAGAGGATTCAGTAGCAGAAACAAAACTCCAGAGCCTGCAGACACTGTAGGAGTGACACGCTTTGGCTGTAACCACACCGTGACAGCTGCTGGCTACAAAAGAAGCTGGTGGCCAGTTTCTACAGTAACACTGGATCCTGCCTTCAGGGAGATCATGTGCCTGCCTGCCTCTGCTATACAGAGCGTAGCATTAAGAGAGCAAAAGCAAAACCCATGTCTGGCTGCATGCACAGTGGGAACAATATTAGCTGTCTTCTCTTTACCACTGAAAGTCCTTATGCAGTGGAACTGTGAGCAAGCCTGTCTCCAGAGGGACCAGGCAGGGAGCACAAATTCTAAGCCGGCAGCCCTCCTCTGCCCACAGGCTGGAAAGGACGGTGCTCTGTGCGTATCATCGGGTGTAGGGGAGAGCATCACACAAGTACACTGGCACAGCACCAGTGGCTACATCCTTTGTTACCCAGTACCAGACCCAAGTAAGAACAACTCCTGTACCTCAGCTATGGATGCTGCATGCACACTGAGGTGGCCTGAAGGAGTTCTGCACATCAAGGGCAAGGGGTCTGTATTTTCCAGGAAGGAGGGTGGTGGCACAACTATGTAAATACATTCCTTTAGGATAAGATAGAGATTTACATACAGGGGGTGCGTAAAGAATGTCAGACCTAGACCTCGAAATATGTGCTCTACTAATACCTGGGGATTTTGGACAGCTTGTGCATTAGTGGAGGGATGCCTGCTCCAAATGAAACAAAGTCTCACTGAGGGGCTGTGTTCCAAGGAAAATACACTAACACATTGCTAGACCATCAAGTATACTATGCCCTTACACGAACTCACTTGCTTAATCAAGTGGTGTGAGCATCATTTACAAGGCTGACTGAAGCAAGTCCAGCTCTCCCTATCGTAAGCCTTATCATTCACCTCCCCGCCTGAGAGTCGACAGCCTCAGTTGCTACACTGCAGTGTAACTCAGTGTACTAATTAGTGACAGATCACTTACCTGATCTGAATTAAAAATAAGCCCCTTCTGGAGTTTTCTGTCTAACCCATTTATTTCAATGACCATTTAATGGTGGGACTTAAGAGTCACTTGTACCAGCCAGCTGTGATCAGAGAAGGGGAATGGGAGCAGGGGCAGGCTTGGATTTCGTTACCAGCCTGTGCCTCAGGAGCCACCACCTCATCACATCCGAACAGCACACACAGCTTACACACCTCTGATAACACACTGCCCGCTCACACCTGACCATCAGGAGGGACCAAAACCACAGTCACCACATGCTATCACCTTTGTGCAAGCTGCTAAAGTACATCAAAACTGAGTGCAAAGTTTAAACCAAAGCTGTAACTAAGGCTGTGTTTTGACATCAAAAAGAATCCAGCAGTAATACTGGTATAAGGTGTTCTCTTCTCTGTCCTTCATTCCTGCACTGTGCCTCTGCTGCTGCCAACACTCCTGCGTATGGAATTGATAAAGCAGGGGAAATACATGTTAGAGGTTTTTTCGTTTAGTTTTGTTGTGTTTTTTTAAACTGAGTCAGCCCCCTTATCCACTTCAGTGTGGTCACATATCCAGTTATTTCAGCACAAATGGGGAAATCGCCTACCACAATGCAGAGGTGAGAACAAACCGCAGGTGGTGTTAGCAGAGATACTTCAGGGTAGCATTTCTGCTGACCTCCTGAGAATGTGAGACTGCACTATTACATTTCCAAACACAGTCTATTTTAATGATCTAGACAAAGCCTAGAACATTAGACAAAGACAGCTGATGTCAGGGCTCAAGGCAGTGTCCAAACAGAGAGAGGATTCATAAAGTTACACTTGGATGACCAAATTTCATTGCAATTTCTAATACACTGAAAAAAGAATAATCCTGACTGTGATGACCCAGTGCTCCACATACATTTCTCTTGGCTCACACAAACCACATGGAAGAAAGCTATTACTCCAGCTGACCCATTTCCTACTTGCATTCTGCTGCTGCAAGATTACTCTCTGCAGTACCTCAACACTCCCCCACCTTCCAATTTTAAAACACTGCAGGTGATGTCCCGTGGGAGTTGCCTTACAGTATATGGCTGTTGTGCAAGTTAGGTCTGCCCTGGAGATATTGCAACCTGCCCACTCATCAGTGTTCAGATGGTTCACATTTTTAAATCAGCATTCTTCACCCATCTGAACTGCTTTCATCTCTTTTTACCATTTTCCCTGAAGTCTTTCCCCAGCACTTTTCAACACGTGGCTTCCAAACCACTGTGTAAGTTAGTATTTGCTCAGTCAGATGTTTCTCCTGCTGAATATACATTTCTTACAGGATCTGCAATGGAAGCATCTTGCATGATCTTTTTAACAGATAAGCTTACAGGAAGTCAAAGTTATAAAGGAAGAGGTCACTAATATTTTCCACTGAGTCACGTAGCAAGCCCAGACATAATTTAAGGATAATCTGTAACAAAATCTTACATTTTTCTCATTTTTCCCCAAGTTTTGTTGTATCTTATAACCAGAATTTGATAAAAAATAGAAAGGTTTAGTCTTAATTCAGGTGTGAAACTACAAAAGTTTCTAATTGTCTGTGATTGCATGTGTTTGGTGCAGCAGACTGCCTCAGCATAAAAAATTAGTCAGGACTTCTAAATTCAGTATTCAGGTTACAATCTGAAAAAGGACTGAGATTCAATATTAATTATTTTTAAATTAAAGCAAACCAAGCCGCCCCACACTTTCCACAATACTTAGGTCATGAAAGCACACTCATCTTGGTCAGCATGCACACAGAAGCATGCATATGACTACCTTCTTTGTGCAGCAAAGAAATACCCATGTAAAACAAAGACCAGCTAACAACAGTATATTTGTCAACACTGCAAGCAAAAGGAGAGCCACCAGTGAGGATAAATCCAAAAACTTTACACATTAACTACCACAGAAGCTTATCTGCAATTCCTCGTTGTGAGTGGGGCCTCAAAAAGGATACCCAAATCTCTTGAAAACCGGAGCTCTGCAGGCAAATCTCCGTGCTGCTTTAATGTTTTTTGCTCACAAGACATGCCTTGTCCTCCAGCAGTACAGCTGAGCTGGAAGTGAATTCAAGGTCATTACTGTATTAGTTGCAAGAGGACCTTTACAACCTCACAGCATCTTGAAGGCTGTATGTGGAAAGCTGCACTAGGTTCAGAGAAATATCAGTTTATCTTATCTCTCTCTACACTAAACATCCAGTCCTGTTCCCCTCAGCCCTTGCAGCTTCGCACACCTCACAGTCCCTGGCTTTGAAAATGTTTGGGATGAGAGGGCAGCCCTTCCACATGTTCCCCACCAGCCTCCTGCTGGCAGCAGACCCCTCCGCTGCTCACAGGGGTACCTTCCTTGGTACCATCTGGGAATGCACTTGGATTCATGCCCTGCGCTGCTGAAGGCAGCACATCTCAATTGCAAAGAGAAAAACAATTGTGTAGGAAACCAGAAATGATGATTGAAATTAATTACACTGACTAAATAAATAAAAACAGGTGGTTTTATGGGTGCAATTACTGAAGTCCACTGGATGCTTCAGGAATAAACTTCCACCTCTTTTATCCATGCTCAATATACAGCTTTCAAACTGTTAAAGCAATTCTACACAAGTTTTTAAACTATCATTAGCATTTCTCATTGTCTCCAGCTTCACCACCCCTGCTGGAATAATCCTCCCTGCTTACAGACTGCTGGAGTCAAAGCTGCTGCTAAGGAGGACCACAGGAATAAGTCTACCCCTGGGGGGAAACACCCGCGACTTAACCCAACCCTGCTTCCTCTTCAGCAGAAGTGATAAGCCTGTTTGCCAGAGGCTGAAGATCTCATTTTCCTACATATCTCCTTTCTGATGTGCTGTTTCAATCACTAACTGATTTAAGTTCCAGCTACCATATGGAGAATGGCTTTTTTCCTTACCCAGTCAGGTTGTCCACACAAAAACCTGGAAAACATGAGGCCAAGGTACAAAGCAGTGAAGTTGGCAGAAAGGGAAGACTTACTTATTTGCTTAATAGAAGTATTAGCAGCAGCTATGAAAAAGAAAAGCAAACCCCAGTGATATCTTTGAGGCATCCCAGGAAATAAAGGCAATTCCCCAGTGGAAATTAAAGGCTGGTTTTCCAGAAGTGGCAACCACTTGTGGGAAATTTCATTTTGCCATGCTAAGATGCAAGAAACCAATGAGTTCACCCTCCTTTTACAAAGCTCATTGTTTTGCAACAAAGAGCACTTTTCATTTTTGTAAAGTAGGCCTCCTGACTATTTCTTAAATGAGAAGAGATGGATAAGGAAGGTTTTTTTAATTCCTTTGAAACATTCCTTCCTTTCAACGCTGTCTATTGTTAAAATTAATTTGTACAGACCCTGGCAGCTCAGAGGTCAGGGTGGTTCAAGTTGATGTGCTAAGATGTGCACTGTTATGTTAAACAGGGTTTTTCCTGGCTGCAGCTTTGCAGCGAAGGCCAGCATAGGGTTATTTGGGGTAGCAAATGTTAGCTGTGGGCAACCATTCCCAAAGGGCTGAGAATCAGACCAGGGTTATTTGATGGAAAGCTTAGGTGGCCTGAATAGATAGCAAATGCTCCGTTAGTTTGCTTCATCTCTTAGTCAGCTAATTCCAGAATATTAAGAAACCTCTGGCATAGGGCAAGACAGCTGGAGACTGCATTTCGGGGGGGGAATACACTCATCCCCTCATGTGGGAAGTGCCAAATTGGTTTTAGTGTTATCACATCATTTCTGCGGAGGAAGCCATACCGTAGGCAGCAACAGACAGGCAAGCCTGTGGGGAGTGGTGAGTGTCAAAAGATGTATATTTGTCCATGGATGGCCTGGGCATTTGTCTTACTGGCTGTGATTAGGCCTTCTAATTACTGAATCTCTTTAGGACAACTTCCTTGTTAGCCCCGATAAATCTGGCTCTTTCCCTTCAACGTTATTCAGAGGAGTCAAGCTGCATTCAGTATTTTTTGTGGCAACCTAAAAAAATGTCTTCTGAAATAAAGAAAAAACATCCAAAGAAATCTGATGTAGGATTAGTTTTTTTTCCAGTATTGCCTTTTAAATCTATATTTAGTTATCGACTTAAGAGAAAATTCCTTGGAAGGCATTCAAATAATGGTACTGCTAACCTAGGAATCACCCACTAAATGTGGGCCAGGTGTCCCAAGTCAGAGCATTTGGAAAGTGCAGTCTCAGGTTCTTGCTTGAGGATGCAGGCAGGCAGTGTGCCTGTTCTTAGGTCCTCTGATAAAACCTAGGATTTCACGTTAAAGGGGGTGGGAGTGAAGAGATTTTTAAAAAACTTTTACTAATGACCTATTTCCAGGAGCTTAGGCTGTAAGAAAATTGCCAAATATAGTGAAATTTGCAATAAAACTCACTCGAGCTGGCAACCCGGCAGCTGGAGAAATGCTCAGTGGGGTTTCTGCCAAGGAACATGTCCTAGATTATTCTGTAGGAGCATGGGGGCTTAGATGCATCAATCTCTGGGGTTTAGTGGAAGGTCAAAGTTATCTTCTATGCATCTGATATCTAGTCTCCAAGCTCCATCATCAAGTTCAAGCTGCCTGGCATTGAAGCCAGCTATCACTTTCCCAGCAGACCATACACAGGCTGTCCGAGTGTGGGCTGACAGGAGGGAAATAAAATAGCCGTACCAGCTCTTAGCCTTCACATGCAGAGTTCCCCACCACCAATGGAAATGCTGAACACAACAACAGCGGTCAGGGAAAGCCTGGTTTCTCAGTGACTGACTGCACCTCACGGGTCAACTTCCACCTACCCAGCTTGCAGTAGCTTTTCTCAGGAGTCACCACAGCAGCTCTCACTCTGACATGCCTTGAGATTCACCACTCCGGCCACAGATTTCAGGTCAGGGGAGACAACTGGACCTCTTTGTCTTTTCTAGACTGGTTATGAGCCGATGAGTCTTCTTATTCTAACTGAGGGCTTCTATAGAAATGTCCTACATATCAGTCCATGTGAAATTCGGTACGACTTCAGCGTAAATCACTTTCAAGCTCTTTAATCAAAACTACAAAGGGGCAGAAGCATCACATAGCTGTGTGAAAACAAGCAGTTTTCATAACATAACTCAAATAATCCCCTACAGCCTCTCAAGGAGCCCCTCACACAGCCACGTACCACTTGCACTCAGCATTTACTTCTGACCCCTTGGCCATGTGCTGGCCCTGTTCACAGCAAGATGCAAAAGTTCAAGGTTGCTTTGAATTGCTGCAAATGCCAGCAGAGCTTTGTTCCACCATGGGACATGGGTGCAGAAACCAGCACTGTGGCCATAGTCCCTAACATGTCCTCACATACAGTAAAGAAGCAGATAAGTATCTTTACTGCCCTTGCAGCTCTACCAGCTGGGTGTTTTGGATCGGTTTTGGTTGTATTTCAGCTGCCACATGATCTAAACAGCAGGAAAAGAAAAATCAGCTTGTATCTACATCACCACTGCAAATATCCAAAGACTGTGTAATTTCACTTTTCCAAAGTGAAATTCAGTATGTCATTGCATAAACATGGAGGCATCCAGGTTTGCACAAACACCATCCCAGCTGGCTCCACTCTTACACCCCAGTAGTTCCTCTGCAGGTCAAACCACAGAGCCACACGTGTTTTTTCTGTGCTACCTTTGTGCAGGTCTCCTCCCTCTCACAACCTGCAGGTTGCAGAGGAACTGCAGTTGTTCCCAGGAGATCTGATCACCATTAAGGTTCTGGAAAGCCAAACGCTGTGCAGACTGAAACATCAAGCTGGCTGGAGATAATAGCCAGGTGTGAAAGCAAGGTGACCAGACGGATGGCCATCACTTACTTGTGCATCCTCTGCTCATACATAACCACCTTATTAAGGTATTTAGTTTTATTGCTGCAGTGAGGTCAATGAGGAGGAAGTGAGTACACCAAGACAGCGATGAAGAAACCAGGGCTGGGGTAGGCCAGGGCACTGGGCCATAAGAGAAGGAAGCCCGACCGCAGGGCAGCATGGAGGACAGGAAGGCAGAGAGACTGAAAATAAACTATGCCTGTAGGACTAATGGGGGAGCAAAACAACACCTGCCAGAGGCAGTGACACCTCGGCACCATGGGGGCGAGAAGTGGAAGGGAAAACTTCCTCCCACCAGAATGATCACATCCTTCCCTTTGGGGAAGCACTGGGAGAGCCTTGCTACTGCTGAGGGGAGGTTCTAGACATCCTACATCAGGAGCATCCTACCCTGTTGCTCCCAAGATGGGAAAGAGGCCACCACGTTCCTTCAGCAGATGGGAAGCGTGGCTGAGTGGCACAGCCTGTGCTGTGTCTTTCTCCCTTACTCTGGACAGCCAGTGCCAGGTCAATATGCTGCTTCCTGCCACCCCAGTGCTTGGGAAAGGGGGCCCTGAGGCACTGACTCTGCCCCTTTCAGGTGGCACACAGCTCTTGCACCAGGGCACCCTCGGACTGAGCTTTGCAATCAATCGGCACCCAAAATAGTTGCAGATATTTTCCCCTGTGAACGTTACTTCACACTCCATGCAGAGATGCTCCAAAATACAGGTATGGATTGTGCCTAAGGACCCATAACACAAGCAGTTTACGCCCATCTTCAGCACAGTCTGGCTTTCTGGGGGACTTAGTCTTCCCTGCCCTTAGAATAAGGTTTTAATCCCATTCCCCCCTGCAAAAGCAGAGTTAGAAGCAGCCTGTGCTTATGTTCTCTTGTCATGTGTAACTGAACAGGATGGCAGGAACCATCTTAATGCCCCCAAACAAGACAGCACAGCGCAGGAAAATGCATACTACTACTCAGTGTCTAATAAAACATAAGAAAAAAAATCCAGGCAACATACATAACTGTATTTGGTCCCCCTCCCTCTTTTTAAGGGACAGCTTTTGATACCATACTTGCAAAAACACATAATTCAAAAAAGGAAGGAAGTGCTTTGAGGGTTTTTTATTTAAAGCTTGACAGGATAAACGAATCACAGTCTCATGAAATCACACAAATCTCAGGCTGCACACAAGACTAAACCATGAGAAATAGGACGTTACAAATCCTCATGCAGTTCTACACTTCCAGCACAACAGCTCGTTTTATTTCTGCTCTTGGCAAGGTTAGAATAAAAGGCTTCTTTTCTTTGCTCCATAAATGCTTTTAGATGCTATATTCCTTGAACTTAACACAGCAGTAATTGCACTGAAAAAGGGAAATCTGAATTGCTTCCTTAAAGAAGGAAACATTTATACTAATACACACATGAACAGAGAGTGCAGTTACAAAAGATCTGTTTCAATACTATCACAAAAAGCTTGACCAAATTCACTAACTCTTCCAGGCAGAAGTGATTGGAGAATCTTGATTTTCCATTCTAAAGCAACAACTTTTCTGAGATACACTGATTATCCACATCCCAATGTAGCAGTAAATTTTACATATGCCAAGTATGTTCTTACTGCGTGTTTCTAACACTGTAGGCACTGTTTTATTTTCCTTTTAATTAATAACTTCTTTATTAGACTGTAGTTTGTCTTTTTACATTTGTTCCAGAAAGCAAGCAACTTAGCCCTTGATCAAAAACTCTAATATAGAGCAACGTTAAACAGATTGTTCCCTGTTTTTTAGCTCTATCTTAGTGCCAATTCCTATTTGTTTACGTTAGCAAAATAATTGTAGGAGGGGATTTAGGAAATTATCATTGTTAACATCTCGTTTCTGTATACTCATATATATACAAACAAACAACATGCCTTTTATGTGCTTATTTGCCTTAGCCTAAATGCTTGAATGAAAATTTTCACTCTGAAAGAAGGCATGCCAAACTGAAGAATGAAGTCAGTTTAGCACTTGTTATATTACAATCTAAAAATGAAATTTCCTGGACTGAAACAATTTTTCCCCCTTTTTTGTGTATTTTAATGTTTAACATGACCATGACTGTAAGAAGCCAACCTACACTGGGATGTTTTGTTTAGCTTCATAAAGCAAAATAAAGTGGTATTAGTATTTTTTTTTCTTTCTCTCCATTCTGGCACTGTTTTATGCATTGCTCTGGGCAATATTAATTTAAACTATGACTAAATCAACAGAAATCTCTTCTGTGGGGGATACAGCTATTTGTAACCTGACTTGAACCACTGGAATCTGAATCCCACTTGTCTGGAAATTCTGCAGAGAAACAGGATCTCTAACAACTACTAACATAAAACCAGTATGAGCAATAGTGACAAACCAAGGTTGTTGGTAGGGTGCTTCATAGCTTTCCCCTTTGTTGATGCCCACGTGCAGCACACAAAAAGTCTTTTCTCCCAGCACTTGTCATTCACCCCCTACAAATACACCTGACTTTACAAGGTGGAAGGTAGCAGGAAAAAACATTAGGGTGTCTGAAAGTTCTGACACCATTAAAACAGTGAGAAACCGAGGTAAGTGAGAAGCAAGACAGAGCTGGCTAGTTCCCAAGACTATTTGCATTAGTTGTTTTAGTTGGGGTAAGATCGAGACAATCCTCACTGGATGTAACCATGGAATTACCATTTGATGGTAATTTTCACCATCATAAGAGACAACAATACCTAAAACCTTGTATTTTGAGATCTACAGGCTACTACAGATGAATGTGTGAAAGAGTAAATACTTTACTTTCCAAGATACTTGGCAGAGGTTGTTGTCATGCCTTCATCGCTAAAGTCTCAATTTAAATACTGGTTTTGAAACCTGAAGCTAACCAGTATGTATGTAATATATTTCTTTCCTTCAATTGTTCAACAGGCGGGATTATCAAAATTTTCATTAAAATATTTCCTAGTATTTCAAGTGCTGGCTATGTTTTCTTGGTTTTCAGGCAACAGGGAGGCCTTTGAAATATCACCGATTTCATTTAAAAGACCTCCTTCTAAGACTACCTTTAAGTAGCCAAGATATGGAAACCCCTGCCTGTCTTTTGCACCCTCTGTAAGATGTAGATGCATCTGCTAAGAAGGCGCGGATGAAGCGCATCCTCTTGCCCTGCACAGAGTGTAGCCATCCTCTCCTCAGGATGTCCTCTCCCTCTCCTCTCCCCGCTTGCTGCACACTGACAACTCAGCATCCATGGGAACAGACCCCCTCACAACCGTGGCAAGGAGTGGCTGGGGTCTGCCCACACTCCCCTGGCAAACCCACCCGTGCTTGCTTTCCTCGGGAGCCTCTTCTGAGACAGTGATTGCTTATCTTCAGGTGCGAGGTCTTCCCAGGAAACATGAGTTTTCCCTCACCATGGCACCATCTGCCTTTTAGGAAAGCTACCGGCAACACTCAAGCCATCCATCTGGAGGATCAGGAAAAAGTTTGCAGGGATGGAGATGAAACATTTATGTGATTTTGCCCCTTGTTGCGGAAAATGCAGCCCCAAACCTTGCCTGCAGCTTTTAAATGCTAAAGGCACAGGGCAAGTAATAAAGTGAAGCCAATTCATTACCCTAAATCAATCAGAAGGTTTTCTCTGCCAACATGAAAAGAGACTGTTCTGAAAAAGAAGTCTTTGTTTTAACATAGATTGATTCCTTAGCAACACCCAATCCTGTCAAACCTACTCTGCTGACGGGGTTTAGTATTCCTTCAATCCCATTCAGACACTGAATAAATGGGGGGAAAAACCAGTCTGATTTAAAAACTAATGCTTAACGTTTCTAACATTTTCATGATACTTGCTTTTATTTCATGATTTACATCTATACTTCTAGTCAGCATGTTAGTAGAGATGTTTTACTAACAGTTAAAACTTGTATAGCACATATAGACTATACTACACACGATGACTGCAAGTAAAGCAAAATTTTCCTACTTTCATCAGGCTGGGTTGTTTTGTTTTTTTTTTTAACGTTGGAGAAAAATGCATTGACGTTCATACTGAAGATGGGTATGAAAATGCAAATAGATATACTAGTAGCAATCATAACTGATGCCAAGCAGTGACGAGACTCTTGTTCTGGTGTTCAGCTGCATCCAATTTACTCCAAACTCTCACATTTTTCAGTATCTATGCAAAACACTCTATTGTGCTTGCTCTGCTCTAGCAAAAGAATAAATTTCTTATGAATTAGTATTTGGACATGAGGCAGTACAGCAAGGTGCTGGTAATCCACCTGGCAGGTAGGAAATTTCTGACCATGGCAGGTAGGAAACCTGCCACTAGTAGTAAACCTATAAATCACCAATCCCAGTTTGGTGAAATGATTAGACCAAATTTACCACTGCAGTAAAGCAGAAAGAACTCTATAAGGCAACAGTATATATGTTTTAATCCATTTTAATGTATTGCATAATTTCATAGTACTTCCAGTAACTGTAGTGAATTTTATTATATAAACCCTCCAAATGTGAAACCTGATATTACATCTAACAGACCCTGGAGGGTCATGAGAGACAGCAGGTTATTCCCAGGTAGTAACAGCACAGTTCTGTGTGCTCCCATTACCCCATCCGTGCACTGATGCAAAGCTCCAGGAGACTCCTGTAGCACCTCACAATCCTGTAGTAGAGGGATAAAAAGATTTTAAGATGAATTTATGTGCAAATCTAGACTGGTCTACTTATAAACCACATTTATTCAAACGTATCTTGTACCTCAAATTCTGCTTTTCCACTTAAAGAGCCCAAATCTGTGAACAATGTCAGCCACATAAGCTGGGCTTTATGACTCGAGCATAAGACAATGAGCACCCCTGAGCTTTTCTTAAACAAGCAGGCAGACAATGTGTTACACCCTACAAGAACCAAGAGAAATATTGTTTAAAGTTAGCTGGGGAGGAGTGAGTTCTCATACCCACAGACCTGAGGTCCAGCTCTGGAGCCAGAAACCCACTGACAGCATTTGCACACAAGCAAAATCTCACTGCCAGTCAGGAATCTGGATACTGTCACAATTCAGTCTAAAGATGCTGTGCTATTACAGATTTTCTTCTATTTTAACTACTTTTTCAGATTTCTAACTCTCTTCAGATTGCTCCAAAAGCAGCAGAAATTATTAACAGTGAACTCATTTATGATGAAATGGACTTATCATACTAACTACAGATAATTTTTTTAAGCTTCAATTGTTCAGATTTGATACAGCTCTTTAAGAATCCTATCCAATGTGCCTTCAAAAATCTCAATGGATAGTATTTATCTGATTTATTTACTAATTGTTTCCAAATTAGAAGTGTCCCTCAGGTCTGAATCATTTTTGATGAAAGAATGAGCAGACTTTTATACCATGAGAGAAGAGAAATTAAAGGAGAAGAATTTGTATGGTTCAGATCAGGCTAATGGCAAGTTTGATTTCCTTAAAGTGTTTTCTAACTTTATCACCACAGTTAACAATTTGTATCTGCTAAGTCTTCTATACAGTCACCATGCCTAGGTCTCCTGGGGTTTTTTAGTAAAAGGAGATAATCATTAAAAGCTATGGCAAAAGCAGTATTCCAGACTGCAGATACTGTAAATGTCACAGCCTCCATAAAGAAACTGAGCATGGACAAGCACATGAGGAATAATCACATATTTTCAAGACACTTAAACAGAACTTGCCCAAGGGCACACTGTAGAGGAGCCCACGTTTCTATCAGTGGGTAACTGATACAGTTTCCTTATCAGGTTTGGAGAATCCAAGTTTATGTGAATTCTAATATATCACTTCTTTGCCAAGCACACAGTTTTAAGAAACAGGTACGCTGGTGTCTTTAGTTTAAAATCAATTTCACTTGGCTTTGGCATCAGAGAATCAAGGAAGAAATAGACTTTTAGTATATGACATTAGCTTTTTAAAAGCATTGTCTTTCTTTGAAATGTAACATTGTTAATATAATAAATACTTTATGAACTCTATGTATTTTCTCTACTGCTACTATTTCTCCAGCGTTTCATCCAGTGACTGATGACTCCAGATTACAGTCGTGTGTCTCCTCCAGCTTCACCATATCACTATAAACACCTCTTGCTTTCCAAAACCTCAGAAGTATCTCTATTCTGAACTGTTTCCAAGACCTATGAACCAACCACCATTGCTGCAAGTCTTGACCCAATTTGTCTTTCTCTTGATGACACTTTTATTTAGCATGCCTGTTTTCAAGTCACTTGACATTTTCCCTAAGTACTTTTCATACATGGGACTTGAAACTGTCTTCTTTTGTAGCCTCACATCAAATGGATGGAAAATAAATGAGCGGAATCTTTTCTTAAAAAGATACTGCATTTCAAAAAACAAAAATGCAACATTTTGAAAAATTCAGTTTCATTTTATATCCCTAAAATAGTGGAACTGATGTGGCATTGAATACTATTTTCTGAAAAACTCGGGCAGCAGGGTAATGAGGAACACTCTTGTTGCTCTGTTATTACTGATCACACTTCTGCTTTAATAATAACCAATTCCAAACAATTGACAGGAAATATCACATATTTAACTCAGTGATAAGGAAGACTTCACACTCTATCACATATACTTACTGGGTAGATTTAGCACTCATAACATAGTTTTGGGTCACAAAACTCCAGTAGTCCATCTAACAGCTTTCTTGCCCTTGTACAGTGGTATTATTGTCTGGCTGTTAACATTTCTGCCTCATTTACTTAAAATGTTAAAAGCCAGTAAAAAAGGAACTAATATCAAGGATTTAAGGAGGGAGCATTTTAATTATTTTAAAGTGTCATACTTTTAAAACTATTCCTTAGAACATAAGTGAGAAAATTCAGAAACAGGCTTAAAGCATCTCAACCAAAAAGTAAACTGCTGTGGGAAGAGGCCTTTACTCTCCTGAGCTGGATCAGATGTCTATCTCAGCCACGCTGAATTTGTCAGCAGTCAAGGCTACGAATTACTATTGGCTGCTTGACTGATTAACCATGGTGCTGGTATGTCTGAGACCATCCAAACACAGCAGGGTTATTGCAGCAGTAGACAATACTATAATATTGCAGTATTACAGGCTTTGCAATTTTCTATTCCTTCTCTCAGCTTGTGCAACGGGTTTATGAGACTCCTTGGAAACTTTCATCTGGAAGCACAGGATGGAGCAGCACCAGTAGTAACTCAAAGCTTTGCAGCTCCGCAGCCTGAAGAGTGCAGACATACTATTTCTAAAAACACTAAGAAGATAAAAATTCTTTGAGGTGATCTCCTCCTCCAGGGCCCTGCTCCCTGAAGAAATCACGCAGGGAGTCTCTATGCAGGCACTCCAATGCCATGCAGTGATATCTGCACTAACCTGGCAATCAAAAGATGCATCCTCATATCTATATATTTTGCTTTGCATTTCCTCTTTGATGGCTATGGTTTTTGTGCTATCACCACCTGAAGAATCTTCAGGGCACTTTCAACTGCAACTAGATATTGTTTTACAAAAACAAAGAGCCTAGTGTCATAGAGGACAGAAGCAAAGTTCCATGTATACATGTACTCTACCTAGTGCCAGTGTTCCTATTAATCTCATGATGACCTTGCAAGAGCAATATATAATCCAGAGACTACAAGGCTTAATTATTTCAATTCCGTGGTCCAGGAGTTTTCAGTGGGGTTTCTCTCCTGCTTGCAGCTTTTGCAGTCTGTAGTGGTATATCTGATCACCGGTGTAAGTAGCTGTGATCACATTACCTGCACCCTGCACCCTTCTCAGTGGCTGCCTATATAGCAGCATATTGATTTTTAGCTGACTCTGTTGGTCTTTTCAGAGTTCCTAATAATAAAACGCCTGAGCAAATAGAGAACCTACTCATCACGATTTTACACAAACACACTTTTTCAGGAATTAACCCATAAAAAACTGCTGTAACTTGGCAGAAAATTGTATGTTTGGTGTGGGGTGTGTTAGGCAAGAAGCTGCCCTTCTGCTACAGCTGCTAGCCAGCATCAGTACAGATGGCAAACAGGACAAAGGCTGGCCTTGCACAGACACACAGAGCACCTCCTGGCCTCATCAGCTGCAGAGTTCTCAGGTGCTGAGTGATCCTGCCTGAAAGAGAGCCCTACCAAACGGTGACCCACAGCACCCTGTCTCTTCAGGAGTAGTACCTCATGACTTCTGCCAAGTCTCTCCTGGAGCTTTTAAACTTGAGCCCCAGAAAGAACAATACAGATGAGCATCGACTTCAGACACTCAGCCCCTGCCTCAGGGTGAAGGCTCATTCCAGCTTGGCATCTGTTCCAGCCCTGCTTGCTCCGTCTATAAAGTGGCTCAGTCAAACTAACTCAGTGTCTTGAAATACGGTATATTTCATACCTTTGTTCATTTGGCTCCATCTAACAATAGCAAGTATCTGCAATGGCATGCTGTGGTCTTCACATCATTCAGAAAACAGCACTCAGAGCAGAGGAAAGAGCTGGTGCACAATCAGATCCCACCCCTTACAGAATTAAATCACTGCTAAGGTGCCTCTAACTTGAAAAATAAAAGGCACTTCCAGGCCCACAAACATTTTCTCTCTGTTTTCTAAAGCCTATCTGAAATCTTGCAATTTTGGAAGCTAGAAATTTCATCCTACAGATGTTTAGACACAATGAAGAGCAGCTCAAAAGCACACATGGAGAACACTGATGCCCATCTTAGGCTATTGCCACCTTCATGGTTTTCCACAGTAGAAGCTGCTACTAGGGAAATCCTAAATGACAAGGTGGCCATCAAAAAGAAACATTTTTTGCCTGGAGGTGAGTGTATAACTAGGCCAAGAGAGACAGTCTTGTCTACCAAGCAGAGAGAAAAAGCTGTACTCAATAGTTATCTCTCAAACCAGACACTCCAAAAAACTCTCAGTGATAGTAGGGTGAGAGTAGGACTACAAGGGCAAATCCTTCTCCAGCAGTTGTAGGGCTAATGCTTCTGCCTTACCACATATGCCTCGAGCAGCCGTGCACAACCTGGCTCCAAGCTATACTGCTCTGAATTTATCCTTTAAAAAAAAAAGAATCTGAAATAAATAGCAAAAATACAATCAGTCTGAACAAGCAGTGAACAATTACAATGGAATGAATATCAACTATGCAGAAATATTTCTAATGGAGAGATTAGCTTTCTATAACAAACTCTGGTTTTAACCTTCATAACTTCAACAAAGTAAAATCCAGTCACATGAAATTTCAGAGTCATGGTCTCATGCCAAGGAAAGCTCCAATGGAAAGTTTGAGGTAGATCAGCCAAGGCGTCTTGAAGATATGAGAGTTCCTGAAAAGTGAGGTGTTCTCCATTTCTTGGACTGTTCCCTAATTTTTTTTGGCTCACCGTAACTTAAAAATGGTTGGGCTTAAACAGTCCAAATTTGCTTGGCTAGTACTGGTGCCTTTGACTAGTTGCAGGCTATTTTATTACTAAAAGTGGGTTTGTGCAAATTCTGTGTGCTGCAGTTGTTAACACCACATGTTGGCTTGTGCATGCCGCAGGCAAGCCAGCCTGGCCCACTGCAGGCTCCTCAATCACCTCATCAGCTGTGCTCGGGAGGCAGCACCGAAGCCCAGGACCCTTCCCTCAGGTCCAACTGGGCGTAAGAACTTGGCTGGACTTTACAGACTCCATGGGAAGGCATTTTGTCAGGCTGAAGAGAAACTGTCCTGGGGTGCTTCCAAGCGTTGCCAGTACCAAAGTGCCTGTCTTGGAAAGGTAAGCACAGACCAGACACAGATGGTTTCCTCCCCTGACTTACTGTTGTCCTCCTTCTAGTCTTTTGATCCATACTTAGCCTTACTCTCTGATGAACCCAAAAAATTCTCCCAGTGAACATCCACGTAACTTCCAAGTACCCTCTTCTCCATGGATTACTGATCCGAAGTATTTTCCAGTTCCATGGTGATTGCAAAATTCATGCTGGGGCCTGGGTGCTTCTATTGGAGCAGATTCACCCTCTTTGCTTTACTCTCTTGATCTCCAAGGCCCTCTTCTAGACTAGGAACCTTGTACACACAGGCACAACAAAGGCATTAGACTTCTGGGCAGGAACACCCGGGGGAAGATTTCATCCCTCAAGAAGCAAATTTCCCCTGAGCAACTTTTAATTTGTTCGATGAACCATGGAAAGACTGTGGCTAAGGAATTCACTCCTGATGGGGACTGTTCTGTTCACAATCTTGATTTTGATAACAGATACTATGGCAACCACATGTATCACTTGACACAGCCTTCAGCATGGTCAACTACTTTAAACAATTCTCCTTAATCTTTGATATTTCCTTTGACAACGACTATCACCTGCCACCTTGCCAGGAAAACAAGCAGTGCACAGCTGACCAGTGGTGGAAAACATTAGGCCATTAAAACACTTCTCAGTGAAGTATGTTTCTACACAGAAACAGCTACAAAGAGAGCTATTCTTTTTGAGATGCACACACGCATGACTCCCATTCACAGGAGCTATGCGAGTGAATCCAAAGTAAAACAGACTTGAAAGTGTCTACATTTACCAAACGTTGATCCCACACAGAAAGGGCCTTTTAAGAATGACATATCCTTTGGTCTTCCACATCTTACTTCTGCTCTTCAGAAAGAAGAGACTTTGCAACGACCACATTACCTACAATAAAAACCAAAACTGGTGCTATAAGCACACAAAAAATCCATAGAATAGAAATCATCTACCTAACAGACAGTAAGAACCGAAGGTTTTTTCCACATTTCTTATCCAATTGGAGATTTACCAGAGCTCTTTTATTTGTACTGACCTCAAATATCTGTTCTGTCACCTTTAAAATGCAGATAATCTAACTCAGAGGTTTGCTCTTCTCAGGAGAGACCACACAATGCTCAACCAAGTTTTACAAAATATATAGACTTGTGCTGGGGCAGCACAAACCTGCAAAGCACCAAGGAAAAGCTACAGAAGGAAGACTTCTCGCAGTCTCCCACAGAGCTCCTGCCTCCACTGCCCTTTGGGAAGAGTGCTTCCCAGCTCCAGCCTGCCTGCCGCTGTGTGAGCTAATGAAAAGAGCATGAGGAGGATCTGCAGGCACTTTCCTCCCCCTCTCAATCCACAGAGGGCGAGTCACAGTCTGACCCTAACGTAACACTCAGGCTGTAAACTTACTTAACACTTGTAGAAGAATTTACTTTTTTCAAACATACTGATGGCAGCATATGGCCCATTGACAGGTTTATTATTATAAGACACTTTTTCCACCAGGTTATAGTCTTTTTTATAAACATATGTTTCAGCACATAATAAAACCCCTAAGAACTGTTTCTGAAATGTGCAGGCACAGAAACTACTTTTCAAGGTTTGTCAAGACAATGAAAGAAACAATCTTTAAAGGGATTTCCATTTTTCTAAAGATCTCTTCCTAAATGTCTTTTAAATCCAAGGGTAGTGAGAGCCATGCATGTTAAACAAAACAAAAGAAAGAAAAAGAAAAATGAGTTCTCTTTGTTAATGCTACATTCTTCTCCATTTCGTCAAAGCAATCATTTTTATACTTAGTAAAACTTCTCCTTCCACTAAGTACACCTTTTAACTATGCTTTAAATCAGAACATGTGGTTTATAGGTGAATGATAAGCTTCTGAAAATAAGGTGGCATATTATAAAGAAAATGCCAACACCACACTGCTAGAGTCACGCAAACTCATGAGTGCAAAGCCACCCTCGATATTCTGTGCCCTTCAGCTGCGCTAATAAAGGCCTGCGTGTGGAGTCGAGGTGGTTTGGTCACAACCTTCCATCCATCCGCAAGACTGCACCCAGGTTAAATGTCTAAAAACATGTCACTGCTTGATTTTCCTATAGAACACCTTTGTGTTCTTAAGAAATCAGACTTCTTGTCTATGTAGCTATAATACAGTTTCTGTGCTAGTACCACAATCTTTAGGAGAAAAAAAAAGTCACAGTGAACACTGCTTTATTCAAAAAAATTCCTACACTCCTCTTAACCCATAATGCTTTCTCCAAAACATCTCACAATATATTTAGCCAAAGCAGGCTTGGTTTTAAAGGCAGCTTCTTCAATACATCAAAATATGACCCAACTCAGGTATGTTTGCTAGGAGCTTTGTTTCCTACCACCCAAATTCAGTCTCCTGTTGAAAGGAGACTGTAGCTGGAACACAAAATAGGACACACTGGGGTCTAGACCCTAAGCCTACTTAAAGGCAATACAAGAACTTCACTGGTTTTATGGGACTGGATATTAGGCCTGTGGTTCACTGAAGACACTAGAGGCCTTAAAGACTGAATGATGCAATACATTAAATACTCCTTAGCACTACAAAAGAGTTTTGCCATCACTTTGAAGATTTCATTGGTAT
This sequence comes from Atrichornis clamosus, assembly GCA_013400975.1. Taxonomy (NCBI): domain Eukaryota; kingdom Metazoa; phylum Chordata; class Aves; order Passeriformes; family Menuridae; genus Atrichornis; species Atrichornis clamosus. The sequence continues at coordinate 292,151 of WBMZ01006422.1, forward strand.
TTAGGGTATTTCAGGAAAGAAAGAGCACTTCTTTTCAGTGTGTGTTTGTCCCCCTCCCCCAGTGACACTCCTCACAAAACATAATGTTTTAAGACACTGGAAAAAGTAATCATACACCAGCAGATTTGAAGCTTAAAGAATAAAAATCTCTAATTTTATCACAGGCATACTGTTATAATTGGCATGCATGAGCTTGCATTCAAAGAAAACTCATTTGTTAAAATTAATCAATGACTTCTCAGCCAATTTGTCAGTTAACTACTACCACGTCTGGACATGATTACTTAGCTTCACTGGGAGATACAGGGTGCCCTCTATAAAGCTTCCACAGGATGAAATCCTAAACCCAGTGAAGCCTTTGAACATTTTGCAAGCAACTTATTCACATGAGTCAGGACCTCACGGATGCTGCTGTAGGCTCTACTTTTTTTTGTTTTTACAGATTAAGCCTTTCTGGGAGAGAAAGGCCAACAGCTTCAACAATAAACACACTCTTTCTCCACCAGCAGACAGAGCACCATTAGCAATCACAGGTCCCGTGATGTTTGGAAACACTTAACTGGCGGGATAGGTTTGAGGCTAAGATGAGGCATGATGTACGAGGCTACTGACAAGGGGGTTGGCTCTGCTCATCTAATTGCGGTTGCTGCTCCTATGATGTGGAAACCTGTCTATTAGAAACCACATTTCACAGGTGACTGAACAACCATCAGATGGTAACAGCTTTCATTTGTTACTGACCTCCCTTCTCTGCCACAGCATAAGGGTGAATGGATAGATCTTCCATCGCCAGTCCAGAGCCAAACGTCTCCTGCTTTGTATAGTGATTTTTAGAATACATACATTTTTCAGATTGTGTTGAAACAGCACTTTTAACTAGCATTTTCTCATCTAGGCATCAGCCCCATAAAAGAACGTCAAATTCTATGCAAAGTTTGAGGGCATTTTGGACCATGATTGTAGAGTACATCACTACATTTTTATACACAGAAGGTATTTACTCAGGTTCTGGTGCCTCAGAAAGCACCTCATGGGCAGATGAGACTTGGTATTTCACAGGGACAAGATCAGAGCCTTTGCTAAGAAACTGATATGACAGCAACTAGACCAAAAGCAGCCCTTCCAGTGATGGACTGAAGACAATTCCCTACCAAAATTAAATACATAATTTAGCACAGTTGCTTTAAACTGAGGATCCTACAAAGAGACCTCATCAAATTTTACACCCTCCAGACTTTTGGCTCCATCAATGACATCACTGATTCAGAAAGTCACAGAACAAATCTCCCCATCTTACTAAGCCCTCTGTACCTGGTTGGCCACTTATCTTCCAGACAGACAAATACATATCACATGTGAAGAAGAAACTTTCCTCTCCACAGTTAACAGCCATTTGGTTGTTACAACAATTTCACGTTCAGTCCTCACAGCACTCACAGTCATTTCACAAAGCCAGCTATAAAACACCCTACTCTCAGATAGTATTCATACAATTTAATACATTAGACAGTGGATTGTACGAAACCTGCAGTGAATCCTACTCTGATGACAATCACAGAGCTACGCAATGAATAGCATTTACTTTTCATTTACATTTAGATTTCTTAAGCGCAACCTTCCAGAAAGCACAGCACGATAACACACATGCAAAGCAGTTGTACGGCTGCATCCCCAATGAAACATAACAATCTAGGCCACCACACCCCCCAGCTAAGTTCTGTTCCACTTCCCCAGCTCCACCGAGCCTCTGGCATCTTCAGCAGCATGGAAGAACTGGCCTCTCCAAAGTGACTGGTGTCGAAGAGGGCTTTGAAGGGCTGCAGACCAACACGGTCTGCCAGAGCACCTGTCAGGAGCAAGTTCCCAAGGTCAAGGACCCTCATCAGAAACACTGGCAACAGCTCCCTGATATTCAACTCTTCAAGCATTTATCCTTCTGGAAAGAGACAATCTATGAAAAATGCATATAACAAACAGAATGATTTTGGCATACTTTGCCTTCAAGGCCAATTATTGAAGCACCGTTTCTAGTCTATGTAAAATTCTCAGACTAGATAAAAAGAAATCTGAATTTCTTTACAAGATTGGTTTTTTCAGAAGTGTTACTGACCAAGAAAATCAGTTTTCTATGGCTGTACCTTAGAAAAGACTGGATCTAAACCACAAAATGTTTACAAACCCAATAACAAATATCAGGGGATTTTTTTTTTCTAAGGTATATATATATTCTGATTATTCTCAGGTACAATATGGTAGTTGTATTCTGCTTCTCACACGATCTTGCACTCTAAATACGCCACCATAAGTTCCACTGGAAAAAGATGGCATTTATTGTGAAATTAATATATCTGATTAAGCACACGAAGAAGGGTTTGCTGAATCTGAACCCTTTCTTGTAAATCCTTTGTGGTGCAGATTTCATACCATGCCTCTCCTTTTACATTTTGAACATCATTTTCAAGACACACAATGTCACTGGAAGAAATACTCTTAACTTCAATAAAGAATTATTACAAACTTTCCCATTTGTGTCACGGATTGATTGATACCTAAATATGAATTACAGAATTTTAAGGAAGCTCAAAACACATTAACATATGAATGACATGCAGAACAATTGCTCTGAATTACTACCAGCAAAACCAAAACGCAACTGCTTTTAGTTATGTAAATTGGAAATGTAGTGTCAGGACTGCAAACGTAAGAAGTGCAAAGTTCAGGGAAAAGCCATGTACGCAGCTGCTCCAAAAATAACCATAGTCAGAAAAAAGTCTGAAAGCTATTATTTGGGGTGAATATTGTACACAGACCACTGCACTAAGCTTCTATAATTAAACAAGGCAAAAGTTCAGATGGTGCCTAATAAGCCATTTACTACATTAATTATATTCAAGTGTGGCAGTCTAATGCTTAGTAATAACTGAAAACAAGGGAAACAGTTTAAAGTATCTGATGCTGTAAATTTCTTTCTTTTTCATTCATCAGTACCAATGCTGCCAGCCAGCCTTCTCACACACTTCAAACACATGAAAGGGATACTGCTTAGTGTCAGGAAGAGCTATTCAAGGGTTGTAAACCTTTAGGCTGAGTAAGCCAACAGTCTTACTCAACAAAAACGATCTCTACACTACAAAAGTAGCAGCAAAGTCAGATTTTCCATTCCTTGAAGCAAGTCCCTATGTCTTTGTTCCAAAGTTACAATGCCACAAGGGCAACCAATTTTTTTTTGTAGCAATAACAGCATCTTAGCAGACCTTTGCAGAACAACAGATTTCCCACTGACCCTATTCCCTGGATTTGCCTTCACACTGATCACACAGCTTTTGTACACATCTGTGATTTTAACAGCATTTCTTAACAAGATAATTAATATTAGAGAGGTATTTAATACATTTTGGCTCCTTTTAATGCCATTAGTAGCTAAATACATGGAAAATGAGCCTATACCATATGCCCAAGTAATTCTCTGTCAACCGCTAGCCAATTCCTTAGCAAACACAGAGAAGTTTCCAAAACGCAATCTGAAAATTACTGCAGAGAGGTCTGCATACTATTTCTGATGGAACAGTAGCATTCCAACAACTCATGTAAAATCCAGCATGCTCCAATAGTATATGCAGCAGCTAGCACACACAGCATCAGTTCACAATGCAATTGTTAGGATGCTACCAAGAGGATGCTGTTCTACCTCATTTAACTAATCTGCAACAGAAGAAAATCCAATTCTGTAGTATTACAATTATTTTCTATTTTGCTTTCTCAATTTTAAAACAGGTAACAGAACCTCCAGATCTCACTTATGCACAACTCTACATTTAACCTAAGATGGCACATAACAATCATTTTGCAGATTCCAAAGAAAAAGGGATAAGGTGAACATACAACTTTATCCATGATGTCTTTCCACTGGGACGTTTACATATGCAACCCTAGCATCCTCTTAAGTTCCTTTAAAAAAGTTTTTGTAGCACTTTCCCTATTGTTTAGCCTTTCTTTTCATTTCCTCAGTAGAAAACACATCACAAAACATAGATGTAGAGGTCTGTAACCTTGCAAGAAACCCCTCACATTTTGTATACATCCTCCAACTCTGAATGTGCAGTGTGGACAATGCTGGGAAATCCTGTCCTCTGCCCAGATGAAGTGTAGAACAGAAAAAAGTTCTCTGACTACCACATCAGGAGTTGTAGACGTCCTAACCTCAATCAGAGAAGACTTCTGCCTACAAATAGTTCAAAGTCTTCACTTACAAGATCTGAAATCCAGCACTTCCACAGCAAATGGCAAGAGGAGCCCTGCCTCCTACAGCAGAGGTGTCTGCAAAGTTGTCAGCTGCAGAAATCAGTGCTGAGTGTCCTTGGGTTTGAATACACATGCAGGATCTCACCTCCAGACCTTTTATCACAGCTTCTCTTTCAGGAAAGATGCCACATCTTTTCCAAGTACTGCAGCATTTGGTCTTAGCGAGACACACACAAAAACAGTAGGCATCCATGGCAGGATTTCCAGTCAAATAGTATTTTAATCAGAAAGTGCGCATGAAAGAAAAATACATCTAAACTATACTTCAGATACATAAAAATAATAAAATTCCCCTTAGTAAAAACCAAAAAAACTGCAAGAACTCCATCTTTAAATGGAAAAAATGTAGTAATTATTTCCCCATATCCAAGAACCCCACACTATCAAAACCAGCTGAATTTTTTTTGCCCAAGTTTTCCAAAAATGAAAAAAAAGATACATACATACACATATAAGTATTAAAATTACCTGGATGCAGACACCACGCCTGGAAAGTTTCATTGCAAAAGGATTAAAGTTTAGAAAGTTTGCAAGACTGAAAAAGGAAAATCAGATTAAAAATGTGCAAAACCCTTAGCCTTGGTTTGCCGCTGCCTCCTGCCTACCTCTTAGTATTTACCTCCACACGAAGAAATGAGATGACTAAACGTTACACCAAGTTATCAACTAAATTACTTGAATGCGTAACCCAATCAAAATTTTTTCTAGTACCAAATGAAACACATTGCCATAACAAAATAAACTACAAATGGTAGATGAGTACTAGAGATTATAACGTTCCCGACAAAATATAAAAGAAGACCATAGAAGTGATCTACACTGCTTAATAGAGGTAAATTGGCTGAGACTTTTCTTTCCTTTGCGAATATCGGTTTTTACATGCTACCACAGCTGCCTAACTATTGATAAGAGCAATCTGTAAAAGCAAATATAGAACTAACTGAACAGCCTTGAAAAGCAACCACAAAAAAGGGTCTCATTTAAATTCCTGGAAAGCACTGCTTCTCTAAACGTATCCAAGCTCTCTTGAGCAGGCGAGCCCTCCTAAAACACACCCTGCACACTCCCCGCCTGAAAACTGTAAAGCCAAGAAGCCACTAAGCCATGCCACTGAGAACCCATATGGCTTCACCTACAGGATTTTCCTTCCAGCAGACGTTGCACAGTAAAAATCCTTCCCTTCATCGTCACCACCCACCCTCCAAGTAAAAAAAAACCAACAAAAAAAGAAGAGAATAGGTCTCCGCCCGGGGTCGCCCCTACGTACCGCCGGGCGCTCAGGGCTCTCTGGGGGCCCTGCCCCCCGAGGTGCAGCAGCCGGGGCGGCGCGGGCGCTCCGCCTCGCCGCGTCCCACGCGGTGCCTCTCCCCCCGCATGGTGGTGGCCGCCGCACGCACAAAGCGCAGGGCGCGGGCAGCCGCCGGGGGCGGGC